>JANHAO010014628.1:0-15233 GCA_026873985.1 Saraca asoca
TTTTGATACATTGCATATATTAGTGAATTTTAGATGAATGATACTACTTGTAAAGTTGATAATTTAATTACTAATGAAACATGTTAACTTTATTTAGTCATTTCAATAATTATTCAAATTTTATTTTGATTTTGAGCATGAAACTATTGTGATAAGAAAAATACTAATTTATAATAACTATATAAATATATAATCAAATTAAAATTAAAAAAAATATTAAGCGTCAATGCCAGCATTTTTTTCTACAAACTCTGAGATAGGTCAACTGTCACATGTATCTGTCAGACAAAATTTACCTGCATCTTTTTCATAATACCCTGCATTTATAACAAATGCTGGAAAAAATGCCTATGCCAGCGTTTGCCACAAATGCTGGAAAAAGTTCTTAAGCCAGTGTTTACTACAGATGCTGGCAAAAAAGGGATATGCCAGCGTTGTACACAAATGCTGGAAAAAATGCCTATGCCAGCGTTTGCAACAAATGCTGGTAAAAAAGGTCTATGCCAGCGTTTGCCATAAATGCTGGAAAAAAGTGCCCATGCCAACGTTTACTACTAACACTGGTAAATCTTGATCTACACCAGCGTTAATAACAAACATTGTTATACTTTTCCTGACTAGGGCTACACCAGCATTTTACCAGCGTTTGTAAACGCTGGTAAAGGTAAAAACAAACGTTGGTAAAACTCTTATATGTTGTAGTGTGTGGAATATCTTTTGTCCCAAAATGTTGGGAGAAAGTGTAGTGACAATATTATAATGATTTGGCATATTTCATAATTATTGTTTAGAAAAAATTGAATGTTGAAAATCTTTTGTAAGAACAAAATAAGTTTGCTTATTTTAAAAAATAGTGTTGCAAAGGCACGATAAAAGTGACAAACTAGATATTGATGGAGTGGTTGTTGCAACAAATTTTTTGTAATTGCAACAACAATTGTTTCAAAAATGTATTATGCAACATAAACTTTGCTGCAAAAGAGTGTAGATTTTGCATCAATGCAAACTCTTTTTCTTCTTCTAAAGACAATAATGAAGATAATTTTTTATATAATAAATAAATAAATTTTGGTGAGGTAAACCTAGGATACAAGCCAATGAAAGTGAAATGTTAGTATATAATTTAGTAAACGCATATAGTTCTATTAGTTGGATTTCATATTAGTTGAGGATGAGAACTTAATTACAAAATATTTTAAACTTTTTGATATAATCACATAAAATAAAATTATAAGGACTAAATTATAAATTTGCTAAAATTATAAGGACTAAAATCTCTATTAACACTTAATTATTTTATAAAGGTTCACCTAAAACAATTCAAGTTAAACAAACTTGATTAATTTTCAAATATAGAATTTCAATTTGAGTCAAATTATGTTATATATATAAACATAAGAACAAAATAAAATCTGTGAGAGTTACTACTACACACTTTACTTAATTGTTTATGTCCAAGTGACTTAAACAATCACAAAATTGCCTGACATTGATGTAGCTTTGAGGCTTTGTGTTTTGAATTCAAATTTAAGACATTACACATGCATTAAATGGGTCACTACTCTTGTTATCATAGAAAATAAAAAAATACAAAATTAAGCTAAAATTTCTGATTTGTGACTTACACTTTAAAGGTAACTTTTAAAGTGAGACACTTTGAGAGATTCTTATATATATAGCTTTAAAATAACAAAACTTTCACACATGTCATTTTTAAGTAGATCATTTATATTAGTTAAACATAATTTAATGATTCATATTCTCTTGCAAGCAAATTAACACTTCTATGAATGCATTATGTGTAGGAATATTCACTTATTATTGTTATTTTTTTAATTGCTTTTTTCATTTTTTTTTGGCAACAGATATTTACTTGTATATTATATGATGAAAAATAAAACTAAATTAAAGAGTACGCCACAAATTATCGGAAGTTGATAAACAACATGTTAGAGTCCCATATCGCCTAGAAAAGGGGTGGTGGTGGTGGTATATAAGCCTAGGAGCTCTCCCCTCTAATAACCTGGCTTTTGGGGTGGGTTCTCCCTTAGACTTATAAACCCTAACAATTGGTGCTCTCGTTGACAGTCAAAGGGATGGAAAGGGCTACCTGCGGAGGGGCTGATCGTAAAAGGCGAGTGAAGCAACGCCGAGTAAAGCATCGCAGAGTACAGCCGTCGGGACATCGGCTCAAAATAGGGTTGGTTGGTTCTTGGGTTTGCGGTTCGTGTTGTTGGTTTGGTGTGTTGGCTAGCAGGGAAGCAAACTCATGTTCATTGGCTTCAGGCAAATCATGATCGTCGATGAGGAGAAGGAATTGCTTCCGACACTTATGTCCAGGATGAAATCGATCATCACAGTTATAACAAAGGCCTTTATCTCGTCTAAGTTGTAGTACAGATGGAGACAAGCGTTTAATGGGAAGGCTAGGTTTGGAAATAAACTGGGGTTTTGTTGTTGTTGAGGAGGCGGCATGATTGGGAGAGTGTCTATTGTAGCCAGATTCAGAGGTTGATGAAGGTTTTGGTGGAGAATAGGAGGTGTAGCAGAAACGGGAGGATGGTAAGTCATTTAGTTTGTCTTCCTATAACTTGGCAAGGTTGATTGCGTGGGTGAGGGAAAGTGGATGAAAAGCCTATACCTCACGACGGATTTCTGGTTTAAGGCTGGAGATGAAGCATATAAGGAAGAAATGAAGTGGAAGTCCGATGATACGGTTGGCTAAGGCTTCAAATTGCATTTGGTAATCTCTTACTGTGGACATTTGGCAAAGTTTAAACAGGGCTCCCTATGGATCTTCAAACTGGGATGGGGCAAACCATGATTGGAGAGCATGAAGGAAAAGAGGCCAGGACAGGATCTGGCCATTGGTATGCACCCATTGGTACCAGCTTAAAGCTTCACCCTCCATGTAGAATGAAGCAATTCTGAAATGTTGATCCTCAAGGGTTAGATGAAATTCAAAGAATTGATTGATTTTGAATATCCAACCAAGGGGTTCGGTGTCGTCAAAATGTGGTACTTCCAGCTTGATAGAAGATGGAGGAAGGTTGCTAGAAGTGATTGTTTTTGTGGAATGCGAAAAGGAATTGTGTGAGGAAGATTGAAGAGAGGAAAATTTTGTTTCTAAATTGGACAATTTGGAAGTGATTACTTGTTGAAAGGTTTGTTGGGATTCCATAAACTTGGCAATTATAGCTTCAAGCTACTTCGGGGATTTGTTTTGGGTGGCCATGGAAGTTGCAATGAGAGCACCTATTGTAAGGGGTGATTTTCAAGGAAGGGAAACTCAAACTAAAAAATATGCAAAAAGCCAAAAAAGGAAAAATAGAATAGGTAAGATAGGACAATTCTCATTTCATTTTTCCACACTCTCTGCATGTAGCCCTTTCTGTCCCTTCGACTCTCAACGAGAGTGCTAATTGTTAGGGTATATATGTTCAGGAGAGAACCCACCCCAAAAGCCATGCTATTAGGGGGGAGAGCCCCCAGGCTTAAATACCACCACCACCACCTCTTTGTAGACGATGCGGGACTCTAACACAACACATATATAGCACTTTAAATTATATCAAATTAAGGTGGTTTTATCTGTTTTTCCAACTAAAAGTAAAGTCTTATTCCCTATTCATGCCCCAAGCCATAATGATGAGACATCATACTGTTACTTTTGTATTGATAACCTTTTCTCTTTTAAAAAAAAAACTGGTTGATTTTAATTGCTAAGATCATACCAAAATAAAATTTCATAAATTTGTTACTGATTAGGACTCCTGCATTTGGTGCTTGAGTCGAATTGTTTTTTTGGGTTTATTTTTTGAGTCTAATTTTTTTTTCTAAGTTTATTGTTTGAGTCCAATTTAGAATGAAAAGGCCACTTGGATTTCATGATTAAAAGAAAAATGTTAGATGATTAAAAAATTCATTATATCATTAATGTTAAAAATGATAAATTACATAGTTCATGTAAACAAAAAAAGACAAAAAAGATGACCTTATACCTCCTCTTCCTTGAATGCTAATAGGATATATCTACATGAGAAATATTTTTAGTATTTGAGAATTCAATTATGACTATATTTTAAGAAGTTAGAAAATTATTTTTTAATTTTACCATTCACTTAACACTAATATTAAAACATCCAACTTGTCAAAATTCAAGAGATAAATACATTAAAATTTTGGCGCTACAATAGAATTAAAAAGGTAACTATCTTCATAGCATGTTAATTTGCCGTGTTGGAAGGTTAAGTACGATGTAGGGCTGGTAGCATCTGGGCTATCATGAAATGGTGAAGTTTTATGATATGCTTTGCAATTAAATAAATATTTTTGATATTTTAATAATCCAACATAATAAATAACATCATGGTCAATAACATCATAATAAAAAACATTAGGCTACAACATGCTCTACTTTATTTTAATATTGTAGTAATCCAAGTTTTAATTAAAACCATTAGATTATGCTAGTCCAAAAAATTATTTCAACATTCTCCCACTTGGACAATATAGTTTAGGTTTTATAAAGTGGAAAATACTTTGGATTACAACTTGTGGTTATAACAACAAATGTCAAACTAGAAGCCTAGCATTATTCAACCAATGGTTGCAGAATGAGATCATAAATAGATAGCAATGCAAAGCATCACATCCGATCGGGATAAATATGTCATACACACCAACTAACTACATTTCCTTTTAACCCATCATTGTGTGGGATTTGGGATAGAGATTCAATAATCTTTCTCTAATAATGGTCTAGACATCTTTATGAGATGCTCAATAAAGATCTAATGATCTCAACTCAAATCGAGACTAATCCAAAGTCTCTCAATATATATAAGAGTATATATATATAAGAGTCTCCAGAGCAACATAAATAAAACCAAAATAGGAAAGGTTATATTAGTGAATACAACAAAAGAATTAACTCTACCCATATGGTTTGCTTGATCTCGAAAGTTTCTAGTAAGTAAGCCTTTTGGTTAGTGGGGTTGCTAACATAGAGTTTGTGAAATGTGCTCAATGTGAGTCTAAAAATCACAAATCTTCTCTCTTATAAACAAATATTTGATATCAAAATGCTTTGTACAACTAGAGCTATGAGTATAATGAGGCAACATAATGAAAGCAATATTATCACAATATATGGTTAAGGGTCTAGAGATACTTTCAACAATATGAAATCTAGATATCAAATTCATTAACCATATGGCCTAACAAGTATCTTCATAACATGCTACATGCTTTGCTTCCATGGTTGAGGTAGTCGTGATTACCTCTTTGACATTTTTTCATGAAAAAGCTCATCCTCTCATCATGGATACATATTCAAATGCAGATTTCTTGTTATTTGGATAGCCAATGAAATTGAAATCTAAGTAGCCTATAACAACAAGATTACTGGATTTTCTATAAGTGAACATATAGTTCTTTGCACCCTATGGGTACTTTATAACTTTCTTTGTAATTGTCCAATGACTTTATTCAGGATTACTCAAGTACCTCCTAAGTACACTAATTGTGAAGACAATATTAGGGGATGTACTGACTTGAGCATACATCAAGCTACTAATAGCAAAATCATATGTGACCAACTTCATTTCAATCTTTTCTTTATTATTTTGGGAATATTAAGCTTTTGAAAGAGACATGTCTTTAGGAATGGTGAAGCACAATGGGAGCAAGTAGACATGCTGAACCTGCTGAGAATGCTCTCATTATAGGTCCTCTGAGGCAAACTAAGAATATCTCAGGATTTATCACAATGGATTTGTATGCCTAAAAGGAAGACGATCACCAAGATTTTTAATATCATGGTGACTTGATGACATTTGCTTTGTCTTGATCAAAAGGTTCATGTTATTGTATGCAAGAAGTATATAATTAATATACAATACAAATATTATAAACTTGCTCCCAATTGATTTTCAAGTAGAAACATTGATCTATAACATCCCCTTAAAATAAAACAAAAGAAGTGATTCTCTCATCAAAATTGAGAGATCATTATCTAAAGGCATGTTTCAGTCCATATATAGACTTCTTTAATTTAAATATAAGGTGTACTACTTCTCTCTATTTCCATTATTTTGGAAACCATTTGGCCTTATATTTCACCTCTACTTCACAACCTCAAATATGAAGACATCTTCCTTTATCAATCTTTCTACCCTTTTTATAGACATGTGACCTAAGTGCTTATGCCAAAGCATAGAAGATTTCTTATCTAACCTTTTCCTCTTGTTTTTAATTACAAAGTTCATAGAATTTCCAATAGCTAGACCTAGTTGAAATTTATAAGACCTATTAGATAAAGAACCATGATCAATAATAGTAGATTTATAATATAAAGTAACTTTTCAACTTTTAAATAAACAAGAATAACCAAAATCCAAAATATACTACTTTAAGCCTTATAGCTAATTTGACTAGTAACTCTCCATCCCTTGGTATCCTTCTATTTTTATGCATCTTTGTCATTCTTCTTACTTAGTCATTTCTTAAACTTATGATACTCAACCCTTTTCTGCTCAACATTGTTACAAAATCTACATTTTCCTTTGTAAAATGTTTGTTTTCTTTTAGATGTTACCTACTCTTATCATCCTTCCCTTTTTCATTACTAAATATGTCCTCATTATCCTCGTGATAAGCCCCTTTTTCATAATCAGAACTTGATCCATGACCCACAAAATGAATACTCTAAATTTTCCCTTTCATCATATCATCCTTTGTTTGACTCACAATAAAAAATCATCTCATTTAGTGCCCATTCCCCTTTCAAGGTATTACAAGAGGTCTTGAGAATATCAAATTGAGGAGGTAGAGACTCTAAAGCACATTATATTAGATTATTATCATCCAAGTCTACTTTCATATACTTCAACTTGTTGTAGTAGTGAATGAGTTTCATGATATGTTCACATACTCTGTTATCTCCATCATAATTAGGGGCCATTTGATTTAATCTATATAAATGGAAAGGAAAAAGAAATCAAATAAGGAGAAGCAAGGGTAATGATAACAATTATTTTTTAAATTGTTTGGTTCAAAAGGTGAATGAAATCATATTATTTATGATTCTCTTTCTTATTACTTGGTTGGGTGGTAGTCAATAGCGTTACATAATAGTCAATGATAATAGGTGGTAATGGTCCATGGTCAATGATAGTCGGTGATAGTGGGTGATGGTCAAAGGTGATAGGTAGCCATTGCTAGTGGCTAAGGGTGGCATGTGGCAGTCAATGATAGTAGGTAATGATAGATGATGATCAACAAGAATAGGAAGTGATGGATGGTAGTAAATGACGGAAAGAAATGTGATGGATGGTGGTCATTGGCAGAATGTAGTGATAGGCGGTGGTCAATGGCAAAAGGGTGGTCAAGTAACGACAATAGATTCCATTTCATGTGAACTAAACACTTAGTAAGGGAATTAATTTTTTAATTCTATTACTAGCCCTTTAAAATTCCTTAACCAAATGCCCCTTGCTTTTTTCAAGTAGGGAGAGATAATGCCTCTTTTTAGCTTTGTCATACTTTGGGAATTTCTCACCAATAGTTTGTAATCATCAAATATAGCTTCAAGGAATTAGCCTAGTCCTCAAAATTGGTCTAGTTAATAGTTTTCACAAAAGTTAATTACTTAGATAAAGAAGCTGGAAGAATTTCATCAAATATATTTGTTAAGAATATTCATGATGCATATGAAATGCAATCATACATATTTCTTCACAATAACTAGGTGATTCTCAATTATCTCTTATTCACTATAATCCCATTTAAGAGTTCTGAATTACAGTGAATAACCAAGTTGTTGAAACAATATTACATTTTAAAATCTAATACTAATAGGGTATTTAAGATTTAAGAATATAATACAAGATTTGAATTTTGTGTTTCTAAAATTTAGCACCATAGAACATTTAAAATCTTAGAACCACAAAGTCCAAATCTACTATTTATATTATGGCAAAAATATAAAATGTTGTCACACCAATAAGGTGTGTATAGACCATTAGTATATTATTCTCTCCTCAAAATTTTATTCATTTAATCACCTCAAAATATAATTGACCTTATTATAGGTAAGCACTCAATTATAATAACTATAATATGAATACTAAATAATTCTCAATCAACAACATCATCACATGAAAAATTACCTTTAACAAGTAAACAGAAATAAAATTGAAAATACAATAGTTATGTTGTGCATCAACATATAAGAATCATATACAAAAATTTTCAGTAGAAAATTTAGAGAGTATAAGGTAAAATTAATACAAAAATTGATTAAATATTTCCAATGAACAAAATTTTTGAAAATATGATCAAAATTTGTAGCTTGGTGAGTGGCGTCCAAATCCATCAAAATCGACAAGAAACGATGCTACCTGAGGGGTGCGTGGAGCCCACAAGCCGTCTTGTGTGATTGGGCTTGTCGCACACGAGGCTAGAGTTTGTATCCTTCACCTGATAGGTCCTGCAACTCGGGTCTGATGATCCAATTGCAAACCCGATTTTATAAGGCTTGTTTTCAGGCCATTTTTACTTCAATTTTTGCTTCGAAATCTTTGTAAGATGTTTTTTTGTATAAAAATCTTTGATTTTTATCGAAAAAAATTGGATAAAAAAGGAGTTTGATTTCTTGAAATTTTTTTTCAAAGAGATGTTCAGAAACTAGTTTTCTCTACCCATAAATCATTTTTTTATTGGAAAAACTCAAACAACTGAATTATTAATTTAATTAAAACATATGATAATTATCATGTAAATTGAATAAGAGTTGTGTAGAACTGAACTAACCATGTGAATCATGGTTCAAGAATGCCAAACTAATGCTGAGATAGCATGGATTAGATAGAGGAGGATTGATACGTTTCTCATTCCTGTTTTTCTTATCTAATTTAACAATCAAACTTATACTTCTGGTAAAAAGGAATGACAAGATGCACAGATTCATGCAATAATCGATCATTTATTTGCTCAATCCTATTGATCATGAGATGAGGACTTAATCTGTCTTCCTCTCTCTTTTTTTTTTTTTAAAATTCTTTAAAATTTTCGAAGTAGAAAGTAAAGAATTATGGAATTTCCACATTGCACAAATTGAAAACCATTGATATGTAATCCAATGATGCTGCATTGACTATAAAAAGATAAGAAAATAATGTCCCAAAATAAGTACAACTTTGATGTCTTAGCTCAATTGGATTGGAAGAAACTAACTTACAAAATGTTTGTCAGAGATGTTGAAAATTATTGAATAATAAACCACATAAACAAGTAATCAATTTCTAAATTAATCATGAACAATAATGCGTCAAACTCATAAATTAATTTGAATGATTAGATTCAAGATTTAAGCAGAAGATATATGATTAGAATAATGAAAATAAATTAATTAATTGATTTATACATGATCAACCAATAAATATGATTATATAACTTTGATATCATTTGTTAAAATTAAATTGAATAACAAATCATACAAAAAATCAATCATGTCTATTGGCATGTATTTATAAATCATATAACAAATTAATTTATTTAATCACTTACCAAAATTCATGACAACATTCACAACTCCATTTTATTGATATATACTTTATTACATATAGTAGATTGTATAGGGGAGGCTTGAAGCCAACACATTCCTCTAGACCCCTAGACTAAGTGCCAATGAATCCTAAATGAGTACTTGATAAGGCTCCAATGTGCCACTAGTGAGCAACCAACAAGCTATCAACACTTCCACCCAAAAGAACATTTTGAGCCAAAGGCTATATGGCATAAGTAGACATACTTTTTCATGAGTTGATGTAAGGCCTTGTCTCATAACTCTTGATGGAGATTTTGAGCCATCTTTTGTGGACAAGAAGCTAGCCATCTTAAAGAATGTCAATGTCTTCATTGACATCTTAATCTGACACAACTCCCATGAAGATCTTTAGCTTTCTCCTCGCAAGCTAGTCACTAGAACTTTTCATGAGGGTCTTCAGCCTAGTTCTCTAAGCTACACCTTTGACTACTCCTAACTTGTCTCTTTAAGCTAATGCAAATTGAGGACTTTCAAAAAGATGTCACCTTTATGCTGACACAGCATTAGGACGGTCTTCAGTTTGAAGCTCATCAACTCATCCCTTAACTCCCTTTAAACTTGTTTCCTTGAGTTGAATCCATTGAAAATAATGTTGCCACTACAGACTTCAGGAGAGCTTCCTTTGAAACTTCAGAATTTTGCTGCCTCTGTAGACTTTCGATAAGCTTCCTCTAAAACTCAAAAATTTTGTTACCTATACAAACTTTGGAAAATCTTCCTTTGAAACTTAAATTTTGTTGCCTCTGCAACTCAAATGCTTATTGCCTTTATAGCTTCCATATGCTATCATTGTAACTCTTGGTTTGCTAGCTCTGTAGTCAGTGTACATGCTTAGTGTTCAAGACTCTACTATCGAAGATGTCACATGCATAATGTCTCACACACTGATGTGAGACACAAGACTGATCCCTTGGTTCTAAGGTTGCTTGTGTTAGGTTCAACAATCCATCACATGTTGCGATAACCCTCAATCAAATCCTCTAACCCTTTCTAAGTTGATACCCTCTGGCAACTCAACCCTTACAATCAATGTTTTGAAACTCGATCCAACCAACAACCAAGTAAAGTTACTAGGCCAAGGTCCGACTGGTTTAATGGCTTAAGCCAGATGGTTAAACCAATTGATATATTTTCATATTTATAAATATATATGATAAAAAGTTTAACATATCATATTTTATATAATTATTTTTTAATTCATTAAGAATGGATAAATAGTGTGAAATTCAAAGAATTTGTAAGAAGTCTTAAATTTATTAGCTTAAACCTTTACGACACAATTATCCAAAAGTAAATATATTTTCTCTATTATTAATTAAAATAACACATATAGTATAATTTAAAACAAATGAATACATATTTTGAAATAGGCGATGTTGTATATATGTAAATATTTATTTTGTTTATATACAAGTAATTGTGAAAGATAAATATTGATCATATCATATTTTTTTTTTGCGCAATATGTATCTATAAAAATATTAACTTTTATAAGTCATAAATATATATAACATTTACACTTATATAACCAAAAGTTGTTGGTGTAATGGTCCATCAATTGGACTTAGTCAACTTATGTTTTGTAAGAAGAAGTACAAACTAGGTTTAGGTCAATTATCACCAAGTCATATAGGTCACTATCAAATTGCCTTTATTTTGTAAGGAAAAGTACAACTCGGGTCTACATCGATTCTCACCAGGCCATAGAGGTTTCTGAATTTGGATCGATTCTCACTTGAGCTAACTGTTGAAGTAGGTTTATGGTCCAATCCATACTATTTTATGTCCTACGTCACAATTGAACTAATCGAGCTAGGTCAGGTTTGAGAACATTGATCACAACCTTTTCATTCAGAATTAAGGCTTCTCTAGCATCATGGTCCTCATATCCTCTTCTAGGTTTACACTTTCTAGTGCCTGACATTTTGGAGTTGATACACTCTTGTATCATTGCCCTTACAGCCACTCTGTGTAGATTGATGCCCTTTAGCACCTCTTATCCAACTTTCTTTGGTGTTTAGGCTAGCACTACCTACTTCAAGTGCATCCTCTGATGGCTCCCCCACTTTTCCTTCAAAGGGGTTGAGCATAAAGTAATTCATCACTCTAGCTCAAGTGTCATTTGTTTGTGCACTAGTAAACGTGAGCTCCAAGGTCAATGCCACAAAGTCCAACTCATAACTATGAAGTGCTAGCTCCCTAGCATCTCAAATTGATCCCTCTAGAGCAACTCGATTTGATTGTAATCATGCCTTCCAACATAAACTTGGACTCCTCCCACTGGATTTTCCCACTCATTATATCCCTTCGAATCTTTGTCTTTCCCCTCTAGGTTTACTCCTTAGTGTAAAATTCAAGCCTTCTAACACAATTTTAGACTTGTTTAATAAGTTTGTCTGCTCAACACATTAGAAGAGATATGCCATCTAGCAAGATGTGTTAGCTGTTTGTTGTGACCACACTTTCTTGCATGAGCATGACTGTACCTTCTAGGCTCTGCCAATAGCTCATATGTCCCACATTGATTTGGTCAAGCTTTATGTACAAAACTAGGGCTTTTTCGAGGGCATTCTCCTGCTATGTCAACTTTCAATTCTTACATCCCTCTGGATATTTCAACTCTCTAGTTGTGGTTTGGCCACATATTTTTGCACATTCAAGGCTTTGCCATCTAGCTCTAATGATTGTTAATTTATCCCTCTAGACGTGGGCATGCCCTTTGGCAAGACCAAGGCTTCTTTTCGGGTTAATCTCACTAGATAAGCTGTCAATTCATTCACTCTTTTAGGTGGTCTGCATTCCCTTAGATGCCTACCATGAATGAGCGCATAACCAACACCCCTACTGTACAGCAAGTAATCGACTTCTACACATGCTTATACCTGATGCACCAATAATGTTCCTTCAATTGCAACATTCTCACACCTTTGCCTAAGATCTACTCCAATCTCTTGCTACCCTCTTGGCCAAACTTTTTGACAACATCTGTTCATGAGTTTGAGAATTGTTCACTCCTTTCATGACCTTTATAAAATTGGACAAGCCGAATCTAATGCAATTGTCCACTTTGACATGATGAGAACTCACTTCCATCAACTAACTCCCAAGCTAATTCATCCTACATATGATGTCTTCTTGCCTACTTGTTCTTCCTGCCTACTCCTCTAAAAAGGGCACTTGGCAAGACTAGAGCTTGGTGTGAAGTCAAGTTCATGTGACCACTCGATCTACTCTTTAGCAACTGGGCTCTGATATCAAATGTCCTACACTTGTAGCTCTTTTGTCAAAATTGTGTGTTGTATGTTACCACTCTTGGCTAACATGCTAGCCTTCCAATAACCCAAGCCATACTTGGATAGATCTATAAGGCATTGTGAAATCTATAGAACATGCCCAAAGGCAACAAAAGTAAGAACACCAAAGCAATCAAATAATTGAGCCTTAAGAACACCACATAAAAGTAGCTTCTAGTGCGTAATGACCAAAAAGGGACAATTGAATAGGGAGAGGGACAACTCCATTTCATTGATATATGCTTCATAACATAAATTAGGTTGTGTAAGGGAGCTTCAAGCCAACACACTCCTTTAAACCCCTAAACTAAGTGCTAACGAGCCCCAAATGGGTACTCGACAAGAAGCTACTAATACTTCCACCCTAAAGAGCATTTGAGCTAAAGGTCATATGACACAAGTAGACATGTTTTTCGAGAGTTGACATAAGGCTTTTTCTCATAGCTCTGGGTGGAGATTTAGCACCATTTTGTATGGATGTGAAGTGAAAAATGCAAGGAATGTGACTATGTATTTTTTGACTTGCACTGGAAAAGCAAACCTATCAAAATTATAAAAATACCCCCAAAATGGGGAAAATCAAAGAAAATCGTACATATGTCAAATTACTCCCAAATGTGAGCCACAAGGCCTCTATACAATGCTTGATTATTTCATAAAGTTTTTTGTCAAATCAAGGATGTTTTGCCCCTTAAATCATTCATAAGGCTGACTTGTGATACAATAGGCCAAACCTAAGGCCATCAACAAGGCATGAACCAATTCAGCCACCCCATATAAAGAGACAATTAGAGAGACTAGGAAAATAGAGGAGAAAAGATCCAATGGAGAAAGAACTAAAATAGATAGATCAAATAAAATGTAAAAGAAGATTGGTACCCATTTCTAGCAAGTGTAAGAAAAAAGTGCCACAACATGAGGAGTTGCAAAGGCTTATCTCCTAAAATATAAGCTGATATTGCATTTAGAGAGCATGGTGCATTTGAAGGTCTCCAAAGGTGGGCTGCATTTGGCTCTATATACACCAAAAAAAAGCACCCTAGCTAATCAAACCAATAATGGTTCCAGATATAACAAGAGGTGATAACTACTTCATTTATCAATTATTTTAAGCAAACAAGCCTTCCATGGAAAGCTTTTTAAGTCAATTTTGATATGAAACAAATTTTACAATTAAATCATATGCATTTTGTGAAATATGATTACAATAGTGACTAAAGATCAAAACTATAAAGGCAAATTACTCATATCTCATTTGTTTTTGAAGTGTCACCAAGGCTATTTTGTGAAAACATATTTGTGGGCTATCTTTTTAAAACATTTTGGTCTAGCTATGATTTCACAACCATGTTTCAGCTCTACATCATGAAAAAAATCTATTTTATAAGAAAGTTTAAGACTAGAACAAAAAATTATACCAAGAGAAGTCTTTATACTTTTCTTGTTGCTTCCAAGCTTCCAAAGCTTCAATAAACCAATTTTTCAATACTTGGATCTTCTCTTCTTTTTTAAATTTCTTTCTTAAGTTGAACTTTAAAAGATCTTCCATTTTCTTTACCCTAATGCTCACCCCTCTTCTTATTTGTGTTCATTAAATATAATTGATGATGGACCGAATGGTTTGGAGTTAAGAAAAGAAATGGAAGACACATGCATAAACAAGTCACATGATTCATGCATGTGTCGCACTATATTAAAATTTTTTTATTAACTATTGATGCTAATGAGAATCAATGAGCAAATAAAGCCAAATTTGCTAAACTTACAGCTATGCAATGTACAATGTATGAGTTAAAATATATATCAAATGGACCAACAACTTGTCCTCTCTTGGACCTCATCCTACCTAGCTTAGTTTTATTTATCTATTTATTTATTTTTTACTGCTTAACAAATGAGAAAAATGGTATCCAAAGCTCAAAGTTGCACCCATGCCTTTTTTTTTATACATATATTCTTTAAATAACATAATAGTTATACATGGATGTATTGAATAGAAAAATGCTAGTATGCCCTCATAAATTGTATTCATTGTTAATTGTTTTAAAAATGTTCATGTTATATAATTTAAGTTAAAAAATGTTATTATTTGAAAATAAAATATTTTTAATTTAACTTTGATTATGTCTGTTAGTGAATAGGTTAGTTAAAGCAAGAAGCCTGTAATTAGATAAGCACTAGAACACTTTTGGCCTTTGGCAACACTAAACTCTGCAACACTTAAAAATTATTACCTATAACTAGAATAGGCTTATGGAATAGTGAGAGTGACTGTTAATGATGCAAACTTCTGCACCAAAATGACACTAGTCAAGATCTGATAACTGGGC
>JANHAO010014629.1:0-15229 GCA_026873985.1 Saraca asoca
CATGCAATCATTTGGACAAGCATGTATCTTAGTGTAATTGAGACCAAGTTTGGTGATGGTTCTCTTAGCCTCGTACAAAGAACTAAGTATCTTAGCATACACGAATGCATCCTTCAATAATTCCAAGATCATTGTCATGGCTTTATCTATCATGCCACACAAGCACTTGATGTGGTATAATGTTTTTAGAAAAAATAATTTGGAGTACTTCATACACCCTTCATCAAGTTCTTGATTTCCATCATTGACTAACTTGTAAAACTCAACTGTGACTTTATCCATTGTCTATCCCTACATGTTGTCATTATTACTAGCATCATCATCAGATGAGTTAGCCTCGTGTCATCGTGCATACAACCGAACCCAAATGCATCATTAATCATGTCTTCTAAAGGATGGTGGAAACCTATATTTTGGGAAGTTTCAACCGCATGTACTCTACTGGAAGATGTTTCAGGTTTGTCGCATTCTCCATGCCATATCCACTTAATGTATTCCACTGAAAATTACTTTCAAGACAATCATTCATAAGCTTAGGCTCTATTAAACCATTTTTTAAATTTACAACTATGACATGAACACATTATTCTCCTTTCTACAGATTGTCATTGAAATGCGAAATTAAGGAACTTGTTCAATCCTTCCTTATAGTCTTTTGTATTCCTTGACAAAGTAATCCATGATTTATCCATATTTATGGTTTTAAAACACACATGTCACTGTTAGAGGTGGGAAGAGGAGCCATAATGGCTACCTTATTAGGGCTAGTAAGCATTCCTATTTCTAGTTGCTGGCTTGGATCTAACACTATAAAAACCTATAATTTACAAAGTCAAAATTTTTTAACAGTAGTATTTAAGAAAAAAAAAAGCTAATATACCTAGTTAGAAGAAAGGAAGCTGTAGTGTTTGTCAGAGCTAGTAAAGGCACAATATACCTGTAAAGTGGAAATTAAGGCTGAATATGAACATAAACTAGAAATTAAGACTGAATAAGAACATAAACCAGGAATTAAGACTGAATAAGAACAAAGGAGATTTTATAGATACAATATGAATCAAACAAATGAGGAGTATTGAATCAAATTAAGGCTAAATACGAACAAAGGAGATTTTCTTAATGCTTTAGGTTCAGGGGCATCGACTACATAGAATTACTTTTTAATGATTAGCTAATAAAGCATCCTGGAGTTTATGATAAGGTATGTATTAACATTATTAACTATTTATTATTATTTACAAATTGATAATTAGGGGTATGTGCAAACTATCAAAACAAATATTAAGCTTAACATTGTGGACCAACTTGAAGTAATAAGACTTTATGCAAAGCGAGGAGGATAGAAAGAGGAGGAGGAAGATGTGGATAAGGATGAAGGGGAAAAAGGATGAAGACGTGGATGGGGTATTTTGTTGTCTAATTTTCTATAGTTTATAGCTTTTTGGCTTCTTTTATTTCGAGATTACTTTACCTCTACACTTGCATTCTTTTTTCTTTTAGTATAAAATAATGTGTCATGGTAAGTACATGTCTATTAACAATTTTAAACTGGAATACATCACTACAAGGACTTTTGGGATTCTTATATAGTGCTATAAAGTTGTCCTAGTGATCCAAATTGGAATCAAGGGTTTTACAACTTCTATTTACACCAAAGTAGCATGGTTCATTATTTCTTACATCATATGGCTCACTCGTGAAAGTTCTGAATAATGTATGCCAACTTTTGCATACCTTTGTTATGATGTGTGAGAGATCTAAAACTCTATTGGAAAGGGAATGTTGCATATAATCTATGTAATAGATAGTTGTCTTGCTATTGGTTATGTATAGTTTTAACTGAATCTAAATGTGTTGGGGGAAGCCATAAATGTAGAAAAAGATGAAAATGATTTTCATGTCTTATCGAGCAATATAATTTTGTTTCTATTCTAACAGTAGGATCTGTCTATCTGAGTATGTTGACTAGATTTCATGATTAGGATTTACATGGATTATTATTTTGAAAATGATTTACAGTGCCAGTCCATGACCCTTAAGTTCAACAAGTAGCAAATCAAGCAATCAAGACCATCCAAAAAAGGTCTAACTCACTGCTCCCTTATATGCTCCATGAGGTGGTTCATGCAAAGGTAGAGGTAAGTGACTTATTAGGTATCTGAAATTTTCTTAGTCTAGTTTTTTGACAAACTGATTGAGTTAAACTATGAGTGTAATGTGGTTTTGAACTCTAGTGGGACTAGGTTAAATAGTACGGTGTCAAATTTACTGCAAGTTTCTTGAGCAATCAATAAGGAGTTCTATTGTTTTATCTTTTCATACTGAATTACTGATATTTTTAGGGTTAGCTTTCATCTTAGCAAGTTCTCAGTAGTAACATTGAACATTTTTGAAAGATTCTCATATTTCCTTATCACATAAACAAAATATTTCAATTTAAATTTTTACACAGGCTTTAGCTTGACGAATGGCAATGTGGTAGTTGCCAAATTAATGCACTATGCTAGAAAAGAGAAAGACTTTACTGGATTAAACATAAAGATATGGGGACAATGAAACTGCTTAAAGAAAAACACTAGAATAATGCATAGTGAAGTGCTAGTTACTAGAGTGATACATAGTGTTGAAAAGAGAAAGAATATGCTGGATTGACACAAGGGTGAAAATGCTGATTGCTGGAGTGATGCATAGATGTGAAAACAGAATTGTTGAAATGAATCATAGTGAAGTCAAGAGCTGAAGTGATGCACGACTTATGAAACACTATAGAAATACTAAAACTTAAGCTACCAAGAATAGAACACCACTAAAGAGTCGGGATAAAGTAGAAAATGAAAGTGGTCCAAAGTTTAAGTGAACCTCCAAGTTGAGATTGGGTAGTAGAATTGAAGCTGCAACACACTAGAGGCAAGATGGAAGTAGTTAACTTATGGAGCTAGAATTTTAGAATTTCTTTATCATTGTGAATATGGTTGTTTCATATGATATCCTTTGTGGAGTTTGTTTGTATTATAGGCAAAAAATGGCCTTAAGAGAATGAGACAAACTCGAGCCTTGCGGAGATTAAGTCAGCTATCTCGCTAAGGATGCTCCCCGAGAACCACCTCGCTTACCACTCAAAAGCGATAGATGAGGTCGTCACAAGACCGACCCACTAAGCAAACGACCACCCTGCCCGATCTCGCTATTCTGCTATAATGACACCAAGCTTGCTATAGCAATCCTTCGTAGTGATCCCAAGCCAGAAACCATAGCTCAGGGTAGCAGACATCTCACACGGTAAAATAATATCTAGCGATAAACACATACAAACGCTAGTTCACAACCGACAAGAGGGGCCCATCCTGTAGAAAGAAGCTTGTAACAGTCACATTGCAGAAGTTTTACTGTCTTTTCCATTTATTTCTTAATGTAACACAACTGTAGCTTGTAATTAATATATGTAACTCTTCCTTCCTCTATAAATAGGAATACATTATTAGAAAAGAGGAAGAGGCTGGAAACTTATATGCCAAAACTCTGTAAAAATCTCTTTTCAAATAATAATAAAAGCTCCACGATGGACGTAGGGTCTGGTACTGCCTAGATTTAGTCGAACCATGTTAAAAGCATTGCACCACCTTGTCCTTCTTCCTCTCCTTTCATCTCTCTCATACTCCGGGAAGTAGCATTGGGTCTGAGAATTCACTCCCATTGGCCGAAATCTGGAACTCCCCTCATGAACCAAATTTCAACATCAACATTTTGGCACTGTCTATGGGGACCCATATGCTCTCTGAAGTATCCATTATAGCTTAACAATGGCAAGAGGAAGAACCACTCAGAGTTTAACCACTCTAGCCCTCTAGCCAGTAGGCTCACCTGCTATAGGAGTTCACCAATAGTCTACTGCTGTCCCCAAAACTCAGGAGGCTTAAACGCCTAACTAACCCCAACCAACACTCAAAAACAAGGTAATAGAGTTAGTTGAAACTGTTAAAGCATTGGCGCAGGCTCATGCTCAAAGCACACAAAGACAAGAAGAAATCTGGCACAACTCTAGTAGCTTCGTAAAGAGGCTCAAAGGGAAACTCACAAAGATCGTGACAGTCAACAATTAGGGGCTCACAACAAGCAGGAAGCTCCACCCCTTAGCCTGAAACACAAAACCAGATGATGGAGGAAATCCTTTTAAGGTTTAAATGGCTAGAAGAATGCCTATGGCCTCAAAACGACTAACCTTGCTATAAAGAAAGTTCACCATTTTCTATGGAGATCAAGATGCAGCCTCTCCCATAGAAACTTAAAATGCCTGCTATACCACTGTATGATGGGAATAGCGACTCGAGCGACCACCTGGACGCATTTAATATTTAGATGGATCTTCAGACAATTGATCCCTTGGTGACATGCTATGTCTTTCCAGCCACATTAGGAGGAGTATCCAGGGCATGGTTCAGACACCTCCCCGTTCACAGTGTCAACAGCTGGGAAGAATGCCAAAGGAAATTCATTGACCAATACCAAGTGCTTAAGAGGTAGCTCGCACCTCCTTGCTATCTTGCAATGATCTTTTAGTGTAAGAACGAATCATTGAAAGATTATATAGCTCGATTCATGCATGAGGCCAACTCTATGGAGAATCCTTTAGAGGAAAGCCTCTTAACAACCATCTCGGTGGGACTTTGCAAAGATAGAAAGCTATGCAGAAGCCTCTACAAGTCCCCTGCTTAAGACCTCACTGAATTCTATGCACGAGCTACTAAACATATAAGATAGGAAGAAACCTTTGGAAACGAGGAACCCAAGCAGAAAGCGGATGCCAGTGGTCAAATTGCAAGCAAAAAGAGGAGCAAAGAGAGTCATAATCATGACCCTAGCCCCCAATTCACGAAGAAGGTGAAGCCTCAACAACCTGGAGGTCGCTTCAAAAGCTATAGCATCCTGTCAGACACACAAGACAAAATTTTTGTCATGAAAAAACACATCAAGGACTTCGCAAGGCCCAAACCAATGAGTGCCTTCACCAAGTCCAGAGATTCAAGTAGATTCTGCATTTATCACAATGAGGCTGGACACACCACCTCAAAATGCTGACATTTAAAGATGCTATTGAAGGCCTCAACAGAAGAGGTTGACTATAGGATTACATGGTTAGACTATCAGAGTAGTGAGCTCAATAGGCTCAGCAAATCCTACCCAAGAGCTTGAGCCCTCCATTAAGACCATATTCTAATCCTATATCATTTCCTTGAAACTGATGATAATAAGTTGTATGAGTCATTCAATGCTGAATCAATGTAAGTTGTCGATTGGCCAAAAAACGTCATCTAGATAACAAGTTTTCACTCTACCATTGCAAGGATCCATCTGGGGGTGAGATGGCATGAGGCCTACCCCATCGATACATCTAGAGCAAATTGAGTACCTTGAACTACGACTAAAAGTACAAATTCCCTGACCACTGAGTAGTGAGCTTGCTGTGGTACGGTGCGACCTCGCTATCCGATGAGCTGTCATCTTGTTACTGTAAAACCTGTCTGCGGGTGAGACGGCCCAGAGCCTACCTCACGTCCTAGGGTGAGACGACCCCAGAGCCTACCTCACATTCGAGGGTGAGATGGTCCAGAGCCTACCTTACGATAGCAAAAATAAAAATAAAACCTGTCCAAGGGTGAGATGGCCCTAGAGCCTACCTTGTATCTGAAGGTGAGACGGCCCCAGAGCCTACCTCGTGATCGGGGGTGAGACAGCCTGAGAGCCTACCTCGACAGCATATTTGATTTAAAATAATGGATGACCAGCTCATTGCATGGCAAGGATGCCAGGATAAACTTATCATAGCTCTCATGCAACACAGATATCCCCAGCTAACATGCGGCTAGAAAATCATAATTTGCACACCTGACCTCTCATTAGTTGTAGCCTACATGCGACCTAATTCTCACTTGCCAAAGGCAACCTAACAGAAAATAGAAAGTCAAAGAGCACAACCGATTGACTAAAGAAACATTTCATTAATCATTAGAAATATACAAGCAACGATGCACGAAGCATCCAATACAACTTTCAGAAGCTACACAGAAGACCTCATACAGTAACAAGCCTCAAAGAGGCAAAATTACATCAGATGAAGAAGAAATACAGAAGCAAAGGCAAGAAGCCTGAAAGCCTAAAACTACCATTCCGGTAAGAAAGTGATGAGTCGGCTAAACCAGGAGGCAAACTCCCACCAGCAGGAAGACCAGTAACTCCACTCCTGTGATTTTGCCATACCTAGTTGGTGGTTCCTACTGGACCAAACCCAGCGCAGCTCAAAAAGGCACCAAGAGTCCCAACAGCTATGCTAGATTCTATGAAGGGAGCTGGGAAAGATAGTCCAAGATCAGCATAAGACTCCTCAAGAGCCCATCGATGGATCCTGTAGTGAAACCATGCACAACAGGCTATCCATGCCTCCAAAAACTCTGTAACAGGCCATCCATGTCTCAACAAGCTTCACCAGAAGCCAAGACACCAAAAATGCAGGGGGCTCTTCAGCCTCTTCCATTAAACTTCTCTGAGGTGAAAAAAGAAGTCCCTTAGGGTATAAAAAGACTAGCTTAGTCCATCAAAGAATCCAGAAGATATCTGGCTAATCTTCATCTAACAGCCCAAAGCGAACGACAATGCCATGCCAATGGCCAAAAATGGCAAACAAAAAAAGTATGGCTTAAAGCAGAATGAAAAGACATCTGAAATGAAAATCTGGTCAAGTAAGGACCCTGATTGGAGATATGAATAAAGCCTAAAAAAAATTGCAACTCTTGGTCTGCGAAGCGAACCGAGAGTTGGGGGGCTTATGTTATAGGAAAAAAATGACCTTAAGAGAATGAGAAAAACTCGAGCCCCATGGAGACTAAGTCACCTATCTCACTAAGGACGCTCCACGAGAACCACCTCACTTATCGCCTGAAAGTGATATGACAAGGTCATCACAAGACTAGCCCACTAAGTAACCGACCACCCTGCCCAATCTCGCTATTCTGCTACAGTGACACCAAGCTCGCTACAGCAATCCTTCACAGTGATCCTAAGCCAGAAACCACAACTCAAGGTAGCAGACATCTCTCATGGTAAGACAATATTGAGTGGCAGACACATATAAACACTAGTTCACAGTCAATAAGAGAGGCCCACCCCGCAGAAAAAAGCCTGCAGCAATCGCATTACAGAAGTTTTACTATCATTTCCATTTATTTCTTGATGTAGCACAACTGTAGCTTATAATTAATATATATAACTCTTCCTTCCTCTATAAATAGGAATACATTGTTAAAAGAGGGGAAGAGACCGAAAACTTGTATGCCAAAACTTTGTAAAAATCTCTTTTTAAATAATAATAAAAGCTCCACCGTGGACATAGGGTCCAGTACTACCTGGATTTAGCCAAACCACGTTAATTGCACCACCTTCTCCTTCTTCCTCTCTTTTCATCTCTCTCACACTTCGGGAAGTAGCATTGGGTTTGAGAATTCATTCCTGTTGGCCGAAATCTGGAACTCCCTTCGTGAACCAAATTCTGACGTCAATAGTTTGTTTGGACTGGTAACTCATTAGGAGATATGGTTCAGTTGCTATGGATTTTTTGTCCTGTTTTGGTATATGGTTCAAATAGGTAATTAAGTCAAGTCTCCTAATGCTATTAATTAACAAATTAATCAATTTCTAAGTTACTGATAATGTGCTTAATTTCCAATATTAGTTGCTTAGAGCATATTCAGAGCAGATTAGGGTTTAGGGCCCTCAAAATGAATAAAACACAAATAATAAAACATAGACTGGGGTTCATAGCATATTCATAGCAAATTGGGGTTCAGAGCATATTTAAAACATGGCAAACTGGACAACTTTTCCATCTAATACATAATAAAATACAACAATAGTTTTGTTTATCACAACAACTATTCCATCTAACACATAATAAATCACATTTCACCAAAATGAATAAAACAAAGATATCTCAACTTACAGATAACCAAGTCCTGGTATTGCGCTAAAATCAGGAATATGTCCTTGCAAGTTGTAGTTCTTGAGACTCCTGATAAAACCAAAACAATATACAGTCAAACTTGGCAAAAAGTGATTCTCCTAACCAAATTTTAAAATCTCTTTTACATTTGATAAAACCAAACCAATACCATAACTCATCTCGTTTACATCTGCCCTAAGTAAAAAAATGAGAGAGTGAGCTAGAAGTAGAAAGTGAGAGGGTGAAGGGGAACTCACTAGTGTAACCCATAGAGGCAAAGTGGATCAAGGCAAAGGCACGGTTACTTTATTCAGGTGGAAATCGGCCGGGAGCTAGAGAGAGATCAATCTAATTTCTCAAAAAAGATGGTTGCCATGTGAGCTACAAAATCATGCTTAATTTGGCATTTAGCAGTAGTTAAACTAATAACCACCACTAAATGTCAAATTAGTGGTGGTTAATAGTATAATCGTCGCTAATTTTATGAGTGGAATGAATGCTGCTAATCACAGAGTCAAAACTTCATCATCTTTTGATGGATAAAATTGTAGTTTTGAAATGTTAAATCACATTTCACGCATTTACATGGATATGTTATAGGAGATTATTTTTTTAATTCTATTATATAAATATTTTAATAATTAATTATGATAAATAAAAAAATTAAGTCCTAATTAATGGATTTATAAAGGTGGTTATTTACTAGAAAAGAGAAAGAAGAGAGAGAGAAGCAAATATCATCCTTTCAATGTCGTAAACAATCCATGACTTCAATGAGGCAACCGTAATACATATATGCTGAGATTTGGTAGCTCTCCTACTAAGAATAAACTAGCTCAACTTATCCATTATAAAAGCTCTATAATAAAAGCTAGCAGAACCCAATAACAATAATATCATCATTTAGACTATCAACAATTCCGCATCACAAGACAATCAATAATCTAAGTCTAACAAAATAATTATCAGTTATATTAGTTCACACAATAAGTTTGACAACCTCCCACTTATACAGCATAAGTCAGTAAAACAATACATTGCATTATAATATAACCGCAAAGAATGTTAAATGATAAGCATAACATTATTACGGTCATAGATATAAAATGAAATCATAAGCTTTTAACAATGTGAATCATTATATTTGATACTAAGAACATACGCCTTAATAATCATACATAAGTGAATATGAAGAATAGAGATATAATTATAAATGTGATCAAATATATTAATTTTATAGTCTTAGCATCCACCTAAAATGTGAAATGAGATTCAATAAATAATATCAACACAATAGATAAGACAAGTTCTAAATGTTTTTAGATGCCAAATACAAGATAATATGCGCATTCAACAAATATGATAATATTAGTTCATAAAAGTCTACGTATGTATGCACAAAGGCACCATACTCTACTAATCCAAGAAATCATAAGATTGCAACAAATTTATCATAGCCATAAATAGGGGATCGGGCATGACCCTAAAGTGAAAATTATGAAAATGAAGGCCACGCAAACCCCTGAACGCACGCAACAACCTGTAACCTATCACATCGCACATACAGATAATGACATAGTGAAAGGGCCGTGACATGGACTTCCATATAATTCATGTCTAAAGCAAACTGCTACAAGGTTTGATAAGATCATATAGCACACTCTTATTCATTGGGTTTACATTTGAAAGGGTTAATAACAATAGCAATACTCAATTTCAAATAATAAGACATGCTAATTTATTAATAAATTATTGTAAGACAAATATTTTTTACTCATACAAAATATATTTTCAATATAAATCTAAAATTTATCATAAATTCTAACGATCCAAAATATAGACCTGCCCATTCTATTTGCATCTCTTTCCATTCTTACCCTGTGATATCGAGGGCATACTGCATTCTTTATGAAATCTCTCTCGACAAAAAATGACAATTGCATCAGAAGCTTTAGTTTCACATAAGCTTGCCTACTAAACATCCTAACCTAAAAATTTGTAATAATCTATTCAAGTCCAACTTCACTGCGCCAATAATTAGAGAATTCATCTAACTTCAACCACTGACCGAAATATGTAATATGCAATTAATTCATATTTCTATATTAAAGGCTTGACTTATATTTTAATGTATCAAGATAATTATAGTATGATTAATTGATTCTAAATTAATCAATTAAAAACAATTTGATTGAAATTATAAGGACATTTAATTAAAAATAAAAATCACAATAACTACAAGTTTAATTATTAAGAATTATTTATAATTTTAATAGAATTGATTTGGTAATCACCTAAGTGCAGAAGGTATTTTATTACAAAAAATTTGTACATAATTTTCATAAAGAAAATGGAGGGAAACAAATTATGCATAAAAATAATGAAATTAATTATGCAAAAGGGTCAGCTGTAAGGGCTGATCGAAATCCTTCTCTTTGTACAATTAGGAGCAACTAATAAGTGGCCTAAACAAGTCCTAAACCTTGACACTGTATCTCTTCCATGCAAAAACGTTTAATTTTTATAAGGTCTTTTTTACTTTTATTCAAAAGGTTCAATAATGTATGTATATTAGACCTTTTGGGACAAATGTAGATCCTAGGAGACAACTCGAATTGGTAAATAAAAATATATTTCAATACCATTTCATTTTTCTTTTTTCTTAGTTTAGCCAATCTATCTTGAAAAGTTAAAAAAGGATAAAATGATTTTGCGTTGATTGTTTTCTGAATTTAAGTTTTCTTCAACCAAATGTGAAAAAGGAATAAAAAAATAAATCAAATTTCGGACATATTTTAGGTTCTAATCCTGTGAAAATTTTATGATTCTTTGGGTTTTTTCTTATAAGATTCTAGGCATTTGATAGGAGATGATGAGCTAAAAATTTGCCATAACCCTCGTCTTTCAAGATTAGGTATGTGCATTGAAGTATGACCCCAATGTCGATATGCCAATCTACAATCTAAATAGTTACAATAATTTGGAAAATGTACTCTCAATGTCAGTAGTTAATTTTTGTTTATCTGTAAATCATAAATTTTATGTGAAGAACTTTGGAGAAGAAGTTTTAGGCCAATCCTGGCTTGGATTAGTGAATAAGAGCTAACTTGAATTCTTGAATGGTAAATGGATAATTTATTTCCTTTTTATATATGTTATGCAAAAGTTTTTTCTATTTTCTATTCTAAACTTGGAAAATTTACTACACTATGATTTCAAACAAATGTAAATTTTAACCAGTTACTTGCATTTTAAAGTGAAATTATATGATGTGGCAAATAGTATGTATAACACATATTTTGAAGACTTGTTCTAAATGTTTGATGTGGGCAATCTTGCTATTTCGAGATAGTGGATTGGTTAAAGCTCTTAGAAAATGTGATACATGAAATTGATAACTGGATGATCAAATGATTGAACATATGAACGGATTAAAAATGAATTATTTTCACTATAAGAAAAATTATTTTCAATGACAACAAAAGTGGTCATTATGTGTTAATAATTCTTTGTAAAAGATTTTCAATGACAATAATACTTGAGTACTAAAACACCCCATCATTAAAAGTTTCAAAATTGAACACAAGTTCCTACTGATGAAATGAGTACCTTAACCACTAATACATGCTTCTCTTTTATATATTTATGTATTCATTATTTGTAACATATTATTTCTTATTCTAATTTCTTAATTTTCAAGTCTACCTAACTTTTCTACTTTCCAAATTTTTTGTACATTGATAGCAAGGAGGTTTGAACCTAAGATCTCCAACTCACTACCCAAGCCCCTCACTACTAATATTAGAATTTTTAAAATAATACATTTAAATTTTTAAAATAATTTGCATTAAATATTTATATGTTATGTAATATATCATTAAATCATTTGTATTTAATAAATGTTATTGATATTTATAATAACAAATTTAAAATTTCCAAGAAATTGAAATAAAGTATCATTCTAATATTATAAAATGATTATTTATATGCATTTATAAAAATTATATTAAAAAATATGTATCCAATAACATTCTAATATTATACAAAAAATTGGTACAAAAAATAACATATGTGACAACCATTATCATCACTTATACTTTTTGCAGTGATCACATATTTATGTCATCACTAAAAATATAATATTTGTGACAATTAATATTGTCACTAAAGTTTTTTTACTGACATGTACTTATGTCTCACTAAAAATATAACTTTTGTGACAACAATATTGCCACAAAAGGGATTTTTGTAGTGATAGCATATTTATGTGGTCATTAAAAACATAATATTTGTGAGAACTAATACCTTCACAAAAGCTTTTTTAATGTAAACATATTTATGTTATCACTAGAAATATAATATTTATGACAACCAATATTGTCACTAAATCCTTTTTCAGTGTCAATATATTTATCTTGTCAGTAAAAGCACTTTTAGTGACTATAATTATTGCCACTTAAAACATATTATTTTTCCTCCAACTTAAAATTATTGGCGCATACAAAAATTATTTTTTAGTGAGAGATATAGTGACAAGAAATAAAACTTGTCACTAAAAAATTATTTTTGTGACCATAAACTCACATTGTCACTAGCATTGATGATTCAATGGCAATAGTGAAATATCGTGACTAAAGCATTACATTTAGTGACAAGAAACTTACTCGTTGCTGAATTTTTGTCACTAAAAGTCTCATTTCTTGCAGTGTCTTTGTCAATTAATATTGTTTTATGAAATAGTAAGGTATTAAATTTCTCAGTGAAATCTTAACTTGGATCCCTAGGAAGTTCCTTTAAAAAACCTTCAAGTGTACTTGTGAATAGAATTATGATGAGAAATGAAATTGGTGGATGAATAAGGGGAGATTGAATTGGTGGAGGGATAAGGTGAATGATGGTTATTCATTATGAATTGACATTGTTAAGTGAGGCTATCTGATGAAAATCTTCACTTGGATCCTAACTTTAAATTGAAGTTATATGTTTGAGAAAAATAAATCGACCTCCTTTGAGATATTCAAAAATTATACCAACCTCCCCTTTAATTTGAAATTCAACACTTTACCCCAACTAAGCATGTCTCATTAGGAATATAACAAAATATTCCATAAATATTTTTTTGTCAAGTCAAAAGTAAGATTTTAAGTACAACAATATTTAATTACCACATTACTCCCAAAATAAAATAAAGAAATATTTTATGCAACCTAGTTAAAAGCAACATTTTGGTTAATTTCTCATAAATAAATACAAATTTTTTGTGATTTATTTATATGATATGAGCTTAATTTTTTTTCTTCTATGATAAAAATACAAAATTTTTCTTTTTTGTTATGAGCCAATTTTTGTTGGACTTTTTCCCTAATAAAATTAGATAATGACAATGCTCTCAAACACTTTCTCTTGATGGAAAATATCCAAGTCTTATGTATTTTTCGTATATCTCATGGGATGCCCAATGTATTTTTCTCTATACATTTTCTCATGTTTCTTGCATGTGTTAAAGCCTATTTATCTATTTTCATCTATCATGAGTACACTTTAATTTGCAAATTTATGTTTCTTATTTTATGTGAATGAAAATTCTTAATGTATGGAAGTGTGATCTTCAAATGATATTCCAATCTCATTTCTTATCATAGATTTAAATTAAAATTTTGTTATTTCCATTGAATTTCACTTCTTTAATGGTGCGGATAATGTTTTTGAACTTGACAAATTATGAAATTTGAGTTTTAGCATTATTAATGGTATAATTTCAATTGCAAGTTATTTCATAATTGAATATTGTTGTGAGTTTTATCACTCAATATTATGCAAGTGCATGCAGTCAACAAGTAATATAGAGTGAGTGAGTATCGCCTCCATAGGGATTGAATTTTTTGCAACTTAAATGTAAAAATCCAATTAACAAACAATAATTTCTTAAGCTAATTAAAATCATAAAAAGGGCAAATAACAATGCTAAACTATAATACTACTAATTCAAGAAAATAGGTATTGAAATGTCTAAGAATTAAGGATTAATATGTGAATTGGCTAGTTGAGATCAATGAATCCCTTTAACATGCAATTTCTGCCTAGCTGCTAAAGTAATGCTATAGCAAATTTCCCAGTAAACCAGAACTCATGAAAGCACATGTGAATTTCCCAATTCCAACATGTTTAAAGCTCTTAAATTAGATTACAGATATTCTTATGCTAATCCAAATTTTAGAGCACAATTTTCAGCACCTATTCCTTATGGTTTTGCAAGGTAAACAATATATTCCTATATCATTTACAAATCAATAGCATATAACAATTAAACTTGCATCATTCGAGCTTTGTCCAATAACCTCTATCTTTCCAGAATTGAAGTTATTTCTATATCCCATCATTAATGGCCAATCAACAATGAGAAAAGTCATTTAATGCACTTGAAATGAAATGGGAAAATTCACTTAGCATTACAAATAACAATCTAGTATTTCATTGCAAAATCAAAGTTCAACATCAATCCCAACTAAAATAAATTTAGCTCATGTTCAAATCTGTTACAGTTCTTAAATACAAAGCATTCATTGTCACCTAATTTAGAAATAACAAGAGAAAAAGAAAGAAAAGGAAGGAAGAATGGTAAATCTGCTGGTCTTCTGCACCCTCTTCTACTTCCTTTGCTGGTCTATAGAATTTTCTTTCTATTTTCGATTTATGGCTTGTGTCTCACATCGTCCCCTCTCTTTTCTAGCTTTTTTAGCACCTAAAAATGGCAGAGAATGATGCTTTTCATGTGTTAGCTACTGCTCTCTCTCCATTCGACTTTTACAACACCAAAATGGAAAAAAACCATTCAGCTCCCCTGCCGACGTGCACCTCTCTGTTGGTCCAAGGTTTAGAGCATCCAAAATAGGCTAAATGTCTCCAAAATTCCTCTACTGATGTGTTCCCTTGCTGCCTCCGCTAAGGTGATGTTTTTGGGCACCAAAAATGAGTTGAATAATTCCCTAAGACCAGTTGACGTGCAACCCTTCCTCCTGTCTTTTAATCAGATTTTTTTCTTCTCAAAATGGCAGAATATGTTCCAACCTAGCATGCAACTCAACACCAAAAATAAAACTGGTTCTCATAAGAAATAAAATTACTGCTGGTAAAACTTTTACATGCTATAACAACTACCTTTCTCTTCAACTTCTAGCATTTTTCTTTGTCTTTTTCCTCCTTTTTCTACCCACAATTAAGACTTAAACCTCTACAAAC
>JANHAO010014630.1:0-15259 GCA_026873985.1 Saraca asoca
TATTATGTAAAATTTGCAACACTAAATAATTCTATTACAATTGAATTTAGTCACAATTTTTTCATAAAATGTCACAACTTTTTCACAAAAAATTATAATTATAAATTTTTATAATTCAATTGCAATATAAATCTAACTTGTTGCTAATTTTATGGCAAGACTTGTAGTGTTTTATGTTATAATATTTTAACTTAATATCAAATCTATACTCTAATATGTATATGAAAGTAACATTCTTCGTGTACATGTGGCGCTCTTTCAATAATCTTCTATTTCACAATACTATTCTCACAAAACAAGTGAAATAGACTATCTTGAATATTTATTTTTTTAGCACGTATGTGTCTCACTCTCCTATTTCTTCACTCTTTATAGTTTATTGTCTAATTGTTTGAATTTATTTCTCCACTTAAAACCTTCTTTCTCAATTTCTAAAACTTTCTTCCCAATTAATTCCTCTCTCTCTCTCTCTCTCTCTCTCTCTCTCTCTCATTTACATTTCATCATTAATATATTATATCATTATCAATCAAACAAAATTTTCAAAACTTTATCTCTTATCAATCAATATCTCTTTCTCAATTATACATAATTTGATATTCACCCGGATCTTATTACATAAATTACTTTCTCTATCTTTCCCAATAATACATATTAATACCAAATTAAAATTGCACCAATTATTATAATTATGAATTAATTATTGAAATTATATAATCAAAACTGAAAAACTAAAGTTTGCACCAATTTTAAAAGTATAGAAACCAACCAAGACAGTTAAAACGTTGAAATATATGTGTTGCCACTGTCCAGTTTTAATTGGTCAATTCTTCTCAATTAATCTTATATACCCGATTAATCCCAATTATTTGCAGTCTTAATTAATTAATTCGTAAATGTTATTTCTCAAACTTCATTTGACTTTTTAATTTTTAACTTTCTAATATCATATTTAATTTCTTCTCTCTGATGATTTATATTTTTTTACTTTTTAAAATTTAATTACCCTTACTACTTGACTAATGTCTAATGTAGTAAATTCAAATTTTTGTCATGTTAATTAAAATTAATATTCTTACTGTATATACTAATCATAGTTTCTGCCTCAATAGAACTAACTTTTGTGTGCCAATTTATCAAGTTTTCTGTCATATAAGAAAAGAAAATGAGAACTATAGTTCTCACCAATTTTGTAAATGATATTTTCTTATATTTTCGGATAGTTCTAATCAATGTATGTTGATTTGTTCTTCTTGCTCTTACAATTTTATCATTGTTTTCTGTCATTTGAGAAAAGAAAATGAGTTATATTTTTTAATCAATTTTCTAAAAAATATTGCTGTTTGAGGTAGAAAGGGAACTACATTCTCAATCCAATATTTGTCGTAGAAAATCATACTGGCGGTGGTTCTTTTCTTTCATTGTTTCTTATGTATACTTCCTTCTTTTTCATTTGCTCATTGGCTATGCTTTTTATAATTATAGATGACATGATAGAATCTTGATTCTGTGATATATTTTCATGGAATTATGATCGTTCTGCTATATATTCTGTTAACAAATTTTATTTGCTACGTTTGGTGTTGTTTCCTCTAATCACTTTTTTATTCTTTATATCTATTATCAATTAAAGAATGTCTTCAAATTTGATCATTGTTTTATCTACATATGTATTTATTAACATGATCTAATATATGTTGCAGTTTCTTTCTCTATTTCCCGAAAAATCATCAAACATCTCTATTCATGGATATTGATTATTTAAAATTCTCGTTTATTACATTGATTGAATCCTTTGAAATTCTCATTTATTATATGTTGATTGAGACTGTAAGCATAATGAGCAATCTGTTTGTTTTATTTCCTTATTATCATCTCTACCCCAGCACTTAATCCAAAAACCTTTATCAAGCAACCCAGCCCTTAATTGCTTCACTCATTTTTATTTCATTGGCTTGATTTAATATGTTTTTCTTATTGATTATTCTGAAGCTCTAACATGACACAGTCTCCATTCGTCTCTTTTTAGCTATAACAATGATGACGGACCTTTTTGCAATCTTCCTTGGCTTCAATGGAGTTTTTTCCTCAAAAAAAAAAAATAAATTCTTTCATTCTCTATCAGTGGTGTAGGTAAGGCCTTCAAAAATAGAATTTTTTTTTCTATCAACTTCAATTCACATGCATCTCTTCATTAGATTTGTCTATTTAAATTTTCTAATATCTCTATTTCCTGATATGGTTGATCCACTGAGATGTTGTAAGATCATATTAAGCTATAAAAGCTTCTGCATATGTTACCTGTTTATATCATAGAACTTCCTCTATTAGTTGATCATATTTTTTTTATTGTAATTTACATTTTGTTGTCTTTTACTTCCATTACTTTCAACTTATTCTCAATTTTTTTTTTATAATTTCAAAGTTCCAAGAGTGGGATTGAATATCAATAAAAAAAAATTTATTTTTTTATTTTTTTATTCAATTTATGATCCAAATTTTTTAATCAAGTAGTCAAAAGTGATATTTTCAAGTTCAAGTGATCCCGATTTTAAATGTTGATAGATTTAATATATTGAAATTCTTATTTTTACCATTTAACTCTAATCAAGTTGCTTTTCATGCCATATATCTTAACCAAAATTATTTTATAATATTCCATTGAATAGTTAAAAGTTATAATATTATTTCTTTATATGTTAACTAAGATTTGGAATTATATATATTCACACTTTGGTGCATCGAAAAAGAAAGGGTAAATATCCATCTTTTTAATATCTCAAGTTTTTCTTGATCATTAATATTGAGTTTTATGAAGATTGTTTAATTTATTAAAATTTGATTAATTTATTTTTTTTATGATATAATATTTTCAATAATAATTTATCATGAGATTGAGGACATATAAGTTTTCTAATTCAATGACTCTTCAAAAATCTAATCACAAATTGAGATTTAAAGCAAAAAAGAGAAAATTTAAGTTTAATTCTTCTATCGTTCATTAATATTGAATATTTTTTATTTTTTGTATTATATAATTTTATTATTTTTCTACTCCATTTTGTTATTTTTTTTATGAAAAAAGAATATATTATTTGTTATTTTATATTTCAAATATGCTCCTAGAGTTGCAATACTAAGGATAAACTTTATATATATATATATATATGTACACACACACACACACACATATATATATATATATATTCTAAATTCATTTCATATGTTCTTGTGACTAAATAAAATAACAAACTCTTGATGAAAAATTGTGAACCTTGCCCAATTGGTTTTATTCCATTCTCTAAAGTGAATGTAATAACAAGTAAAAGGCTTGGGTGTGGATGAGGCCACAGTTATAATCATGATCGTGAAAAATGTTAAACTAATTATTATAATAGTTGTGATGATAAATAATCATAAAATTACTTCTTGCCACTAGAATTTAGAAAATAATGAAAAGAAAGGATAATATAGTATGAACTCAAAAGTCAAACCAACTGGTTCTATTCCATTCCTTGAAGTAAATGCAATAATAAGTAAAAGGTTTGGAAGTGGATGAGGCCACAGTTATAATCATGATCACAGAAAAAGTTAAACTAATTCTTACAATGGTTGTGGTTATAAATAATTATAAAATTACTTCTCACTACTAAAAGTTAGAGAATAATGAAAAGAAAAGATAATATAGTAAAAGCTCAAAAGATTCAAAAAATATGTTATTAATATGGTATAAAAGGGCATTGGTCATATACCTATTGTACATCCAAACATCTTCTGAAACTTTATCAAGCCTCATTAAAAAAAAAAAAAAAGTTTAGACAAATTTTGTTTATAAGAATGATGCCTTCAACCATGACCCTTACAATGTAACACATTTAGATGTGATAAATTTCTTTGAACACCTTGGATGAAAAATTGATCATTTAATTGGTGATGACAATGACCAAAAATAAAAAAATATTTCTAGCTTTTTTGAAAATATGGACATTTATCGATATTTAGTTGGATCAAAAATCAATATTGGTAATTTGTCTCATGGATATTGCAACAATGAACACCATTATTAAGAATAGAAAATAATTTTCCTCATTAATGATTAGTGAAAATAATGCAATACAATATATGGTAGTACAAAATTGATTCAAGGCTCTAAAAGAGCTAATATAATTTTACCAAGAGAAATATAAATAGTTATAAATAATGTATTATTGTCAACTAAATATTGAAGAAACTTATTAAATTTTAAAGATATACTATAAAATGCATATCACATTATGTTGAAGGAAAAATTTGGTTCTGTGGATCCAAATCTTAGTCAACAGGAATGGTTCTTGAAACCTCTAAGCTATAGGCTGATAGTGCAAGTTTTAATTGAGAAAAAAAAAGTAGGAAGAGTGATAGACACCAGAGCTTTTAACATGATTTGACTAAAGTTGGTATGACCCCTACATCCACGGTGGTTTGTATTAGCTTATATGGTGGCTTCTTTGTGTAGTCCAACAAAGTTACAATACTAGTGCTCTCTCACTGTTCTGGTAGAGTATCTACATGCAATTGTTCTTGCTTACCCACAATGATACATCCCTTCCCTATTTATAGAATTTGGGAGGGTTATAAGTGTAATATGACAAATAGCAAAATGATTATTTCTGCCATTATGAGTAATAAATGCTTGATGGGTAATAAATGCTTGGCATTTCACTGTCAGATTTTGGAGGCTAATGTATCAACTTTGGGGGCTGACTTGTTGATTAGGATTATGTGCCTTTGAATGTTAACTAGACCCTAGGCATTTTGTACATAATCCTTGAGATAGCTAGTTCGAGCTCGTATTCAGCAACCTGCTAGCTACGTTGGTGGATTTAGCAAGCTGATCCAAATAAGTTTCCTAAAATGCGACTGGGGCAACATGCCTTGCTCAATGAGAGGGAATTCCTTCTCAACAAGTTAGAACTCATCTCGATCCCGCATCATGTCCTTGGCTCACAACTAATGAGCTGGCACTTGCATTATGTGACCTTCGTTAAGTGACATCCAACGTTAGGTGATTTGGGCTTTTTCTGGCTAGACTTGGCCTCTTATTGGTTTTAGTCAGCCTGTATTGCACTGTCCAAAAAATACCCATAACGTCAGCCCCTAACTCTCAATTCGCCTTGTAGACTAGGAGTTGTAATCTGCTGGCAGGACCTTTGCTTGTAGTCTGTAGTGTCAAGTCCTTCAACTACAGTTTGCCATATAGTCAAAGTCTTTATCTATAACCTATTGTATTGTCACTTTAGGCTTCAATCTTTCACTTCATTTGCACTAGGCCATACCTCTCACTGTTCATGTTCCACAGTTGTTAGTGCGATACTATTGCTTTCTTCTGGACCATTCAATCTAGTACAGCTGAATCCTCTCTGGATTCTTCTATGAGGTTGAATTAGTCGTGACCATTAACATTAAGTCCATACAAATCATAACTCAGTAATCGTTAAATAAAATAAGTGCTCGTTAGGTCAATCGACCTTGAGTAGCATTAATTGAATTTATATGAGTGGACTTCGGTCAATAAATCATGACTTAAAGGATATGTGTCATGTTAGATGACCAATCGGTTGCATTAGTTCATCTTAGTTGGCAACAAAGTCGAGCACCAGAGTGCCTGAGCACTTTTGCTGGTGTAGGAACAAACGTCCATGCAAGTCTCACAGATGTGCCTTTATTCGTGCAAGAGTTTGGTGCCAAAGGCACTTCTCAGATGCAGCATACATAAGAGTTTGGTGCATGGCTAGTACTTCTTGGATGTGGGGTTTTGAGGTTATTCGCACAAGAGTTTGGTGTGTGAAGCACTTCTTGGATGCGGCCCATGCAAGAGTTTAGTGCATGGTTAGCACTTCTTAAACATGGGCTTTTGGCATCGTCTACGCAAGAGTTTGGTGTGTGAAGCACTTCTTAGACATGGCTCTTGCAAGAGTTTGATGCATGGCTAGCACTTCTTGAACATAGGAACTCGAGTTGTCCGTGTAAGAGTTTGGTGTGTAAAACACTTCTTGGACATGGCCCGTGCAAGAGTTTGGTGCATAGCTTGCACTTCTTGGATACAGGATTTTGAGATTGTCTATGCAAGAGTTTGGTACGTGAAGCACTTCTTGGACATGACCCACACAAGAGTTTGGTGCATGGCTAGCATTTCTTGGACGTGGGATTTTGGCATTGTCCACACAAGAGTTTGGTGTGTAACACACTTCTTAGACATGGCCCATGTAAGAATTTGGTGTATGACTAGCACTTCTTGGACATGGGGTTTTGAGATTGTCCATGCAAGAGTTTGGTGTGTGAAGCACTTCTTGGATGCAGAGTGAGCTGGGAGTTCTAGTTCATTGCTAGTGATCTACAATCCTGCAAGTCATCTGGTAGGCTTCTACTCACTTTGTTTGGGATTCTTTGATTTTTGCCATTGGTTTGTCATGATTACTCCTGCCTCTGATAAGTATGTACACCATGCTATTGTCAGCTTTCTACTGGCACTCGTCAAACCATTAGATTATGTGTAGTTAATGGGTTCACAGATCTAATAGTGGCACTATATGTTATATAAGCTGAAGGGGCTCTTCTTTCCCTCTCACTTGCCATTTGAAATCTAGAGCTCCCAAGCTCTCTGTCTGTTTCTTTTATCATTCTCTATAACTAATCATTGTTACCTACTAACATTAGTATAGTTTCAGCTCTCTAGTTGAAATTTGGGTTCTGTTCACCAAGAAATGCTTCCACACGTATTTTAGGACCTTCTACTTCGGCCAATCACGATGAGTCTTTCTCCCTTTAACTGGTGGTTTCTGGATTTTCCTTTTCTATTGCCTGTATGTTTTCTTTTCGCCTAGTTTGGCTTATTTGGGCAATTTGCCATTAGACTCTAGGGTTTTCAATTACCATTTCAAGTCTTGTGTTTATTTTCTAAATTTATGGTTCCACCATTGAGTCCTCTTTGTTTTTCGGAGTCTGGGTCTTTAGTGTGGTGACTCGAGGTGTGTGTGACCTATCACACAAGAAATCATTAGCCTTAGCCTCTGGGTAGGGTCTGCTTATACCGACCTGATCATTCCCTTTTTTCTTCTATATTGATGGGCGTAGGTCATGGATGTCGACATCACCCACTAGGGAGCAATAACAAGCCTGGCTCTTCGGCGCAGGAGGCACAATACCCTGATGAAGCGACATCAAGGAGCGATAAGGTTGCTGGGGATTTCACTGCTCATTCAGACCTTGTTGAGAACCAAGAGGTGACTGTTAGCCATCAACCTTTCGATCATCAAGTGTTCAATCTACATGTTTCATCTGTTCACTTTCATGATATTCAGATCATGGTTCAGACATTTTGAATTGTTCATGGATGCCATCTCATGGTGCTTGCTCCAGATGACTGCGCTCCTTATCCACCTTAGAGGTTTATCACTATTAGTTTCTCGTACCTCACTGCAGGGCTTAGGTTTCTTATACACCCATTTATCATTAATTTCCTAAACAAAATTAAACTCGGCCCATCTCAACTTACCCCCAATTCTTATGCCCGGCTTACTTCTTTGGCACTGATATATTTGAGAAATGGCCTTCCACCGCCATCAGTCGAGGTCTTGTGCTACCTATATAACGTTAAGCATGCAAGCACATCAGACGGACATTATTATCTTTCAACTTGGCCGACAGGGCATAAGAGGATCCTACCGTAGGGGGACACCAAAGGGAAGTCCAACATGGGGCAATATAAAACCCATTGGTTTTATATCTTATGTCTATCTCTCCACGATCTCTAGAATTTCAATTTTCTTCTTACACCCAGTGAGTAAGCTGGGGGCAAACGAGCTTGATAACATTCACTTTTGTTTCATTGATATTATCTTTGTCACTTTTTACAGTTAAGACAAGCAAGAATCCAACTCTTGAAATTAAGGAGTTAGGAGTCTTGGACCAATTCGCTGACTTGGAGGATCTTCAAAATGACTTTGCTTCAATGAAAGCCTCATTTGCTCTTACAAGCTCGTACCAGCCATAGGTACTGAGGTTATCAGAGAAATAGGAATTCAATGAGTCCAAGAGGTAGTCCCAGCAAACTTCGATGACTACGAAGATATCATGAAGCTTATCCTCAGAGCAGCACCATCTGACTCTGACAAGGGGGAGTCCTCGTCAGCTCCTAATGTTGATATTGCTTCTACTGTTGGAAGCCAACCCTTAGCTTCAGCATCAACTCCCTCACAAGAGCCAGTTCCAATCTCTCAGCCTGAAGTGGAGGCTGCAGCCAATGTCGCCAGCCCCTTTGAGCCTCCTACTAAGAAGAGAAAAACAAACAAGGGGAAGAAGAAGGCTGCTGACCGTAAGCGGGCAACTCCAGAGGTGAAAGTCATGGAGTGACCTGCTGGGCCCAGCTCTAAGACCAAAGAGTACCTCCATGTTTTTATAGACAATATCAGCGTGATCCTAGGGCCTTATAACAAGATCCAAATATTGGAATCAGAGGACACCACCATTGGGGGGTTGGTAACCTATGCGTCACAGCCTAGTGGTAAGTAGAACTCCTTTATCCCAGTTCTCTTACTTTCTTCGTGGTCTAATCTGGTTATGTGGCTCTTTAGAACCTGTTGATGATGATGAAGCTAGATGAGAAGCTTCAAGCCCAGAAAGAGGAAAAGGCAAAGCTTATGGATGAGCTGGTGGTCATCACCACTAAGGTGCTAGAGCTGAAGGAAAAACTCAAGGATACTGAGGCTTTCTTATCTAGCAAAGTGGTAGATCATGAGGCTGTTGCATTGAATCTTAGCATTACAACTAATGATATGAACAAGGTAAGGATTGACTTGGACTTGGCTCAGAAGCATGCTAATCTGGCAGTGCAGCGAGCTGAGATCATAGGACATCGAGTTAGGTTAGCAGAGCAGCGGGCTAGGGAAACAGAGCAACAGGCTAGGGAAGTGGAGTAGCGGGCTGAGAACGCTTTGAAGGAGGTTACCCTCGAGAAGAAGGAGGTTGCTAAGGTCCGAATGGAGACTACCTCACTAATTACGAAAGCAAGATAGAAGGTAGAGTCCAAGACTAGTATTGCTTTCTTTTACACCGTATGGGAAAAGCATTTGGAATTAGATTTCTCCTTTTTCGACAAGGAGACTCTTAAGGCTGTGGAGCACTTCAAGAAGAAGGCTACTAAGGCTTCCTCCAGAAAGGGTGCAAGATTTGCGTACGAGGCTCTTGCTGCTGAGGGTGCTCCCCAAGGAGAAAGTGATTCGCAAGTTGTGAAAGTCGTTAGTGACTAGGTAGCGGATGTCCCTGGAACTCCTCCTGCTAACCCTTTACCCTAAGAAAGCCCAGCTCCTGAAGTTTCAGCTCCCGAAGTCCCAGCTCCTGAAATCCCAGCTCCCAAAGCTCCAGCTCCTTAGGACATGACTTTTTGTAATTTTGTATTTATGAAATGGATCTTCAGACTATGTGTAAATTTTGTTGGAGTAATACTGAATGAATTTTTTATTTACTTTTCTTGGCTTCCTTGTTCGAACATAAGACTTGATAAATTTAGGCTAAGGACAAGTACTCCGTAAACATCTTCAATTAACCCTCTTCATATAATACATCACTTGTTTCTCATGCAAGACTTTATTAAGACTTTTATTCAGAAATTAATACAAAAATCAAATAGCTATTTGAATGTTTACACTTATTTCTGAATAATTATTTAGAAACTTTAGTGTCTTTATTGATAATAATGGTGAAGATGTTCTACATTACAAGCTTGAGGGTACTCTGTCCTATCCATATCTACCAAATGATACACTCCGTGACCAATAACTCTGTTTATGAGGTATGGGCCCTCCCAGTTCAGCCCTAAGGTACTCTTGTTGGCTTTACGAGTGTCGAGAAGGACAACGTTTAGGATGAGGTTGCTAAGTTTGAAAGCATGAGCCTGAACCCTTCAATTGTAATACCTCACGACCCATTGTTGATAGATCACAACCTTGAGGTGAGCTCTCTCCCTTGTTTCTTCTATTAGATCCAAATTCACGATGAGTAGTTGATCATTATGCTCCAGATCAAAGCTAATCCTCCATTATGATCCATCTCAAGTTCTGCTGGGATCATTGCCTTGCATCCATATACCATTGAGAAGGGGGTCTCTTTTGTGGCATTGTAAAGTGTGGTTTCGTAAGCCCAGAGCACTTCCAATAGCTCATCTACCCACGCCCCCTTTTTGGCCTCTAATCTTTTCTTTAAGATTTATTTGATGCTTTTATTGACGGCTTCAACTTGCCCATTGGCCTGTGGATGGTCTGCAGCCGAGAAGCTCTTTGTAATCTTAAGATCATCGTAGAACCTAAGGAATTGCTTGCTATTGAACTAAGTACCATTGTCAGTTACAATCTGTTAGGGGACTCCAATCCTATAAATGATGTTGTTCCATACAGATTTTTCTATCTTTGCAAAGGAGATCTCTGTGAGCTCCTTTGCCTTCGCCCACTTGGTAAAGTAATTTACAACTACAACTGCATGCTTGCAATTTTTGTAGGCTGTAGGAAGCAGTCTTATTAGGTCTATGCCCTAGATTGCAAAGGGCCACAGACTAACCATCTATCACAAGTAGGCTAGCAGCACTCACAGAACCTTCATAAATCTTTAACATTTGTCACACCTCCTAACGAGCTCAATCACGTCCTATTTCATCATAGGCCAATAGAATCCTTGCCAGAGAGTCTTTTGAGCTAAGGACAGCCCCCTAGCGTGCTTTTTATAATGGTTAGCATGGATTTCCTCCAGGACAGTATTGCAATCAGGGCTATCAATGCATCTTAAAAGTGGGGTTAAGAACCCTCTTTTATACAACACATCATTATAGATGCAATATCTGGTCGCCCGAGCTCATAATATTCAAGCCTCAAGCTTATCCTCTAGTAGCTTGTCACTTTACAGATAGTCCAAGATTGAGCTCATCCAGAATCCCGTCATCCTTGCAATTGTTATGAAAGCATCTTTTTATCCTATGCTCAGGGATAAAAGGAATTCTACAGGGATTACCCCTAGGAAGTCAGCATCCTTAGTTGTGGCTAGGCAAGCTAAGGCATCGACATGCACATTTTGGGCTCGTGGTATTTGGTTGACCTTATAATGCTAAAATGACCTTAGCAATTCCTAAACTTTCTACAAGTAAGTAGTCATCTTTGATCCTCAAGCTTGGTACTTTCCTTGCATATGATAAATGACGAGCTGTGAGTCACTAAAGATTTTTAACTTCTCAGCTCTCACCTCTTTTGCCAGTTACAACCCAGCTAATAGCACTTCATACTCGACTTCATTATTGGTGACTTGAAAATCAAATCTTAGTGTGCAATGGATCTTATGTCCCTCTAGACTAATGAGAAGCACTCCTACTCCGGCCTTTTAATCACTTAATGACCCGTCAATGTATAGTTCCCACTATAGAGCTTTTGAAGTTTTTATCTCCTCTTACATGGGCCCCATGAATTTTGTAATGAAATCAGCCATAGCCTGCCCTTTGATCGCCTATCTGGGTTTATATTCAATATCAAATTGGGTGAGCTCAATTGCTTATTTGAGCAACTGACCTGAAGCATCTGTCCTCTGCAAGATTTTCCTGAGTAGGAATTATGTGAGAACCCTTTATGCTGTGGGCTTGGAAATAGGGTCACAACTTCCTTGATGTAATGACTAGGTAGTAGGCGAGCTTCTCCATAGGCGAATATCCCGTCTCAACATCTAGCAATCTTTTGCTCACATAATAGATAGGAAACTGAGCTCTTCCCTCTTCTCACATTAGAGTTGGGCTAAGGGCGTGTTGGGACACTCCCAGATATATGATCAGTTTCTCACCCTCCTTTGGCTTGGATAGGAGTGGAGCTCATCTGAGATACTATTTGAGTTATTGGAAGGCGACCTCACATTCTTGCATCCATTCAAACTTCTCTGCCTTCTTTAGAACATCAAAGAAAGGGACACATTTTTATCGCCTTAGAGATGAATCTATTGAGCACTACGACTTGGCCATTCAAGCTCTACACGTCTTTGGCTCTAGTGGGGGATCGCATGTCGAGGAGAGCTTTAATCTTTTTTGGATTTGCTTTAATCCCTCTGCTATTCACCATGAAGCCGAGAAACTTTCCCGAAGTGACTCCAAATGCACACTTTTATGGGTTCCACTTCATCTAGTACCTCTTTAGGACTTAAGACATTTCCTCCAAATCACTGACATGATTGGCGAGTTGTTTGGATTTCACCAACATGTCATCCATGTACACCTCCATTGTTTTGCCAATCTGATCTCGAAACAACATGTTCACCAGTCACTAATAGGTCGTCCCCACATTTTTAAGTCTGAAGGGCATTATCTTATAGCCATACAGTTCGCGATCGGTGATAAACAAGGTGTTCTCTTCATCCTGCATGGCCATTGGGATTTGATTATATCTCGAGTAAGCGTCCATAAAGCTAAGAAGTTCGTATCTCACTATTACATCCACGAGCTAGTCAATCTTTGCCAAAGGGAAGCTGTCTTTTGGGCACGCTTCGTAAAGGTCAGTGAAGTCAATGCAAACCCTTCACTTTTTATTTTTCTTCTTTATGAGGACGGGGTTGGCCACCCAATTGGGGTAATAGGCTTCTCGGATAAACTTATTTGCCATTAGCCTATCCACCTCTTCCTTCAGTACGACATAGTACTTAGTAGTCATTAGTCTTCTCTTCTGGCAAACTGGCTTATGCCAGGGATTAATATTAAGCTGATGCAACATAACCCTGAGGTTAATGCCCGTCATGTCTTCATGGTTCTAGGTAAAGACACCCAGATTTGCCTTGAAAAACTCGGCTAACTACATTTTCACATCAGGTGGCAATCTCTTCCCCAACTTGAGACATCTTTTTTTGTGTCTACTTCACTGACTTGCATATCTTTAAGCTTTTCAATAGGGCTGGTAGCTCGTTCAGCATCCATCTTGCAGGGGTAGAGGTCATGACTGACCCCCTTGGTGCTCACAGTTTGGGGTTCCCCTCCGAATACCACATGTACCTTTTTTCCTTATGCCCTGAGTTTGACTTCATCCTTATAGCAGCACTGAGCCACCTGCTGCTCTCTCCACATGCATCTGACTCCATTTGGTGTCAGGAATCTGATGGTAAGCATCTTCATTGACATGACCATATTAAGGTTATTCATCGCAGGTTACCCCAGCACCACATTATAAGCCAAGGGGTAGTTCATTATAAAGAAGTTTGCCATGATAGTCGCTTGGTGGTCCAAGCCCCCCACAGTAAGTGGGAGTCTAATCTATCTTACCAATAGTATCCTGTCTCCTGTGAACCCATAGAGGGGCTAGAGGGAAGGACTTAACTGGTTTGTTCTCATGCCCATCTAGTCGAAACATCTTTTGTATATTACATTGACAGAGTTACACATGTCAACCATTATCCTCCTTACCTGGGCATTGCCAATGTTGGCCCAAATGACTAATACATCATTGTAAGGAGCATGAATGCTTCGTGCATCTTCTTCTATAAACATGATGCTGTCCGAGGCTATTTTAGCTTTCTTAAAACACAACCCATTGCTCACACATAGCGGTTATGCAACCTGTTTGAAGTGCCAGTGATGTGAGGTCCACCATGAATGGTGAATATGATCCTCACTAAGGGCACTTCCTCATGCTTTAGGGTCTGCTGGTGTTGATGCTTGGTCGGTTGCTGAAGACGCGGGGGTCATTGCCCTAAGGGTCTGATGACATAATCCCTCAAGCGACCTCTCTTGATAAGGTCCTCAATGGCATCTTTTAGTGCCCAGTAATCTGAGGTGTTGTGCCCAACTTCATTATGCTAGGTACAAAACTTGTTTCGATCCCTTTGCCCGAGGGGGCTTTTAGGGACCTAGGTCTCCTGAAGCCTTCGTTGTCCTTTTTTATCATGAAGATCTTGTCGGCGGTATCTGCCAAAATAGTATAGTGACCTTGGCATTGAGGCTGCTCATCTCTAGCTTGTTTGGCGGCCTGACCTTCAAAGCCATTCTTTTGGTCCTCTCTATTATTCTTGCTTCCAGCTCTTTTTTTGCTCTAGTTGGAGAATTTTCCTTCTCCTTGCAGTTGGTTTTCTTTGGGCCAAAGGTTTCCTTTCACCTAATCTCTTTGGTAGCTCACTCATAAAATGATAACACAATATTTCACTCATCTATTTGCCCTATCACTTAGCATTTTAAGGTCCAAAAATAACTTATCTCAGTTGTGTTAGTGTGTATATATGATTTTATGTCAATTGGATTCATTTTACAAAATTCTGCATAATTGGTAATTTTGAGCAGTTTCTGTAATATTGCTATATCTTGAGTTACACTTATCCAATTGATGTGATTCTTATCTTACAAGAAATCTAAGAGATAGATATACAACTTTCATGAAGACTACAAAAGCTGAATCATACAATTGTTCATCCAAAATTGTAGCTCAAATCAGAATCAGAATGTTGTCTCAACCCTGTCCTTGGCAGCCTGACCTCCGAGCATTTAACAAGCCATAACTTGAGCTATAGAGGTCTAAATGAGATGAAACAAAGCCCAAATGGAATCTAACACATAAATCCACAATTCCTATGGAGACTTATTGAGCTAAAAACGTCAATATGGGCATGCAATATGAGCTGCAATTCTAGGGCAGAGATACTACGAAATTAGGCTCTGTAGAATTGGACTTTCAATGCCCCAATTGACATGGATCTTAAGCCCAATTGCACATCCTTTGATCCAGCAAACAACCAGCCAGCTGGAGACCCATAAGTCAATAGAAAAGAAATAAAAATCAATCTGCATTAAGCACCACATGCAATGGCAGCAGTAGACTACACCAGTTAGCCATCATTGCCTATCCACCTACATGCAACTAGCTTCTTCTTTTTACCCAGGTGAAACCATTTGTAGGGAGTCTTTTGCTTCAGTTTGTAAGCTTAGTTTTAGTATAGTTTTAGGGTAGTTTTTCATGGTAGAGAGCAAGCTTTTTCTTTCCCTCATTTCTGTATTTTTCTGCCTCCATGGAAGGCTGAACCTATAACTAGCACAAGGGATGAATAAAGCTTGAAGATTTATGTTGAGATCTTGTTCTTCCATTCTATATTCAATTGTTATCAGTTATTTCGTATTTTCTCTCTATTTTATAGTGAATATCTAAGTTTAATGGCTTCATTTAATTTAGATATTATATGATTGTTGCTTAATGATCTACTATAGGCAAAGGATAGGAAAACTAGG
>JANHAO010014631.1:0-15219 GCA_026873985.1 Saraca asoca
CATTATTTGTGATAAGAGAATCATTGTGCAATTTAAATAGTGAATTATATAATTATTTTGTTATAGCAAGTAGTTATGCAATTGGGTTTTTATTTTTGAAAAAAAAATTCTAATTTCACCATAAATGACTAGTTTATAACTAAATTTTGAAGGTAAACTCATTTTTTTATTGTGTGACTAATTCTGTGTAAAAAAGTAAAACACTAAACACAGGCAATTAAACTTTATTAATCCATTCCTATACACACTACCAAAAAATATAACAAAATAAAAAATGATCAAGTAAAACAAAAAAGTGTTATATTGTGAAGGTAACACCATTGGGAAATTGTTTTTTGAACTCTTAGTGAGTAATAGTTTAATGGGTTATGCTCAGTGCTAACAAGAAAAAGATTTGTTCTAATATATAGTTTGTAATTTTGTGAAAGTTTTCGACAACCTTTGCAACTTTATCGGTAAACTTCACGAAAACTTACAACCATGTTTACTTTATGACACATCCAACCGACTTGTCCAACCACAAGGGAAATATAATATATTTCATGAATTTAATTACAACTTATAATATATTTATGGGTAAAATATATTATATAACTTCTTCAAGTATACTTCGATATCAACTTATCTTATTCAACTTTAAAATCTCACATTTAACTTCATAAATTTTAATTTAAATAAAAATGTTAGTCATAATCAAAACTTTAAAAATTTGACTCTTCTACCGAAATTGATAAATGACTATTTTATTAGTAAAATCATCAACTTTTGTAACTTTTCAGCGTTTGCAACAACAAAAAAAAAAAAAGAGGATTGTTTAGGTCAAATTTCAATGATAAATTAAGGAAATCTTTTATGAAACTCTTCCTTTTGCAAAACGATGCAATGCTTTGACAAGAAGTAATTCATTTTTCTGATAATTTAAGAGAATAATAACTTAAAGAAATATAATTTTATGACTTGTTTTAAATTAATTGGTATCGTTTTAATCATTTAAAGTAATTAATATTCTTCTAATTTATTAAATTATTTTTTTTCTTTTGGTTCTTTTCATTTATTTTAGATAAAATTATTGCAATTCATTTGTGTGATTAAGATCTCTATAAAAGATTAATGTCTATTACTTAAATATTTGTTGAATAAGTCAATTGATACTTGTGATATGCTTACAATATTAATGATAACTCATTAATTTTAAGTAAAGTAGTCCTGAACTGCAAGTCAAAACAACTTATGATTCTATCGTTGATTAAATAAAAAAAAAAAAGAACAAATTCTAAAATGGTTGGACGAAAAAGGATTAGACAGCAGAAAATTTCACTCGTCGACAACTGGACCAAATGAAAATAATAATAAAAAAACATAAAATTTCTTTAAAATTAATATTTGATTGACAGTTTCATTTAAATTAGAACTTCAAAAATTTAAATGACAGGTTTTAAAATTAAAGAGAATAAGTTAACACTAAAACATAGTTTAAAAGAATATAAACGTATTTTATAATATATTTAAAATACAGTACTTTGATTTTTATATGATAATCGAGGAGAAGGGACAGCTGAAATGCACGATGGGATCCAACCGATGTTACTTGTGTAGCCCGATGCATGCATAGCTCTTAAATGGAAATACAAGTTTCACGTTTATTTGGTTTGACCACTCCTTAGAAATGACTCTGTTCCCACACTGTGCATTACTTGAAATACTTGTCCACAGATTCTTATTCTCAAAACTAAAATTTTGAGAACTGTTTGACAACATGCAAAACTGATTCAAAACTAGTTAAGTATTGCTAATTTTATAAATTTGATCTTGTTTAGTAACTATTCATAAATTCATTTTAAATTTTAAATGAGGACAAAGAAAATAAGAAAAAGAGGTTGATTCATATAAAATAGGATAATATAAATTTTAAGCAGAGTTTCGTCTAAATTAGTTTTCACTAAAAAAATAGAGATAATATAAAGTGTACTCCCCTTTTTTTCTTTTTTTTTTTTCATTTTGGTGTAAAATTTGTCATCTCCGTTAAAAAGCTAGCAGTAGCAGCCTTTCGGTGCAAAGGGATTTGACAAATACCCTAACAGATGAGGAAGCAAAGGTCTTTTAGAGCCCAAATCGACTGACGATAATACATGAAATAGTAAAGCGAGAGGAACACGAGGGAGTATGATAGCTATGGGGAAAACAAATAGCATAGAGACACCCACAAGATTTACACAGAAGCAAGTTCAACTTCCTGATTAACAAAACTTTATCCCTGAAAAAAAAAAGAGAAGAAAAAAATAAATTTAACGCATGCATCATGTGTATTCCAACGTGTGCATCATGTTTGATTAAGAAGGAGCAAGATCTTCAATCCCCTGCTTGTCTTCTTCCTTTTCCTCTATGATTAGATCACACACAACTAATAATGACAACAAAGTAAGTGGAAATTTATCTATATCAAGTCATGATATAATTAAGCTTCTATTATAATATTATTATATTAAATATAAATATTGACATCATTTATTCAGAGAAGCTTCTATGTGATTGTATTCTTTTTATGACAAGCGTGGGAAGTGATTTAATACTTCAAATTTAGGATATTGAAGTAAAAGAGAAAGTTTAAAAATAATACTGAATGCAGCTGCAGTATTAAGTATGTCTTCTTGTTCTTGTGATTACAAGGATAATTAGCTTCCATTAGCTTTTAGCCTTTAATTTACTCTCATGAAATGTTCGGAAATTTCAATCATTTGAAAGTGCATTAACATGATTTAAAATAAAAAAGCATAAAATCAAAAAACATAAATACTTAATATGATTCAATTTTTAACCTTTTACAGATAAATGTGAAAAATAAATTTATTGTGAAAATAAGAGAGATAAAATAAATAATATAATAATTTTTAAACTCTCATTGTAAATACATTAAAAATACTTTACAGTTTATATATATTATCGATTCTCATAATTACACAAAAAAAAGAGCTAATTATGAAATATTAAATAACCACAAGGGTCCAAAAATAAATTCTCTTTCCCTCAATGAAATCTTATATAAACGATATGATTATTCTTAAACTCTCATTCCAAATATACCAAAAAATATTATATATTATTTAGTCTCAATAATCATCACAAAATAATAAAAATATATTATAGAATTTTAAGTAATTCCATAGGAACTACAAAAATAAATTTTTTTCATCCCAAACAAATCTCGTATGATACAGATACTTGTAAACCAAAATTTTTTATTAAAAAACAAATCTAATTTGATCATACTATTAAATAATATAATATAATATAATATAATATATATATATATAATTTGATTAAAATTCTATTTTATCAAAATTTAAATTTCAATAAGATGAAGATATGAATAAAAATTTATTTTATTTTATTTTATTTTATAAAAATAAAATTTGAGTCAAAATTTGATAAAAAAAAAAAAGACGGCAAAAGGTATATACCAACTGCATTTCTAGCCAATAAGTCATGACCACAGCTGAAAATCTCAAACCATAATTAAAAAATTTATTGATATCATTCACTGCACCACACTCACAGATCTGCGTCCTACGACAAAGAGAAATGCAGCCGCTTTCGAGATCTTCTTGTTGACAATGATCAAGTGAAGACCTTTGCAACTCCTGTTCATGCATGCGTTCACAATGGTTGTATATAATATACTTATAGACTCTTCTTTCAAAAGTCGTTCATCATTGCTCATTATGCTTCCTCTCCTTCCTGGGTATGGAATTTTAATTTGGAAATATATATATATATAAAATCATCCTAATTTGGTTTGAGAATCTTAGAAAAAAAATTGAACTCACATGTAATTCACACCTCACTCACCAAATAAACGAAACTTAAAATTAAATCCCACCTTTTTTTTTTTTGAATAAATGTGAATTTGACACTATTAAATGAGTGAATTTAGCAAAATTTGAATCTTAATGACATTGACTTGCGGGACAACACAAGCCGTCACCAGTTCATCATAGTCGGAAAGCCAATTTGATTTCTCATGACTAGAAGATAAGCTATTATGAGAAGGTGGAATCATAATTTTATTATTATGCAGGCCCCCAAGCTAAATTTTAGAACGTATATAATACATGTATAAATTACTTTTAATTACAAAGTAGTGAATGCATTATGTATATTATGTCAAGTGTAGATTAATTAAAAAACTTAATTGTCACGAGAATATTTCCGACCAAATAAAAAAGAAAAGCAGAATGAACTGTGACAAGACTACAATTTAGAATCATGAGCTCCATATATGTTGTGTCTCACGGTACCCTTCGACAAAACTAGAGTTAAGCAAAGACCAAGTCTTACTTTGCAAGTGAAGATTGGTGTGCTTAATTAGGCCGGCGGTCAAAAAGAAGAAGCAAACGAAGTAGTCTTGTTTCAACCGTACAATGTCATGTAGCAACTATAAAATCTAAAACTAATAATTATCCCTTGTGTTGTCTTAAAGTTAATTGGAAAAGAGATAAAAAAAACCAAATATATTCAAAAGGTTTCCTATGTAGACGATATGCTTAATGAAAGATTTGGTCATCATTAATTTAAATTCACCTCTTAGTGTCAAAAATTCATGGGTCCAAGACTCAGAGATGCTATCTAAGATTTAGCTTCTTAAAATTTCAGTCTAATTCTTATACGTCTTATTTTTTTTTTATCCTTTTGCTTTTGCTAAGAACAACTTCGAAGAACACAGATCACAAAATTCCTTTGTTAGCTTTGTCCTCGTCACCAAAGCCATTTCTTATGCCACTTTTTTTGTCTCCTACGGAAAAAAAAAAAAAAAGGGCCATAGCCATTTGGTTCATAGTAGCAGATAAGATATATTGTGAGAATTACACTATTGAATTGGTGATTTGCTTAACACCATGTCATTTTGTTCTATTCATTTACATGAAGTATTTTGAAACATACAATAAAAGTTCTATAAATTAATAATCTTAGAATCATACAAATTCTATTAATTTAAAAAGGTATTAATTAATTGATAAATTAATAATTTATTAATTTATCAAGTTGTTATATGTATTTTCTAGTATTATGTGAAATGGGATGGCAAGAACCCAACAGACAAGTTCAAGGGGGAAAGGCTCAACCCGTCTGTGACCCAACATTGAAGTCGCACAGCAAGGGCACCAGATTGCCAGTTACAAGCTTAGAGCACAAACGAGGTGGAGGCCCCAACTCACTAGAAATGAATGCTGACTCGCATAGCTAGTAGTTCGTCCTGCACAAGCTCACATCATCAAATACGAGCTTAATGTCACTGGCTCAAGACCAACAATGACCCCAAATCAGGAGTCCAAGCTTGCGGAATGCGGCATCTTGCACAACTAAAAGCTTGCTGTAGGCGAACCTGAGACAAGCATCCTCTCAAACCCAATTTGTAGGGCCAATTTGCAAGAAGCAGTTTACAGGGGCCCACTCATAGAAAGCAATCTACAGAAGCTAGTCTGCAGTCTACAGAAGCCGATTTGCAGAAGTCATACTTGTCAAATACATTTATTTGATGTAACAAATTTATTGCTTATTAAATTGCACTTGTAATCTCCCAGTCTCTATAAATAGGAAGGCGAGATCATTGTATAGGAAAGGTCAAGAATACATACTGTAACTCTGCTAAATTTATACTAGATAAATAACACTACCATGGATGCAGGAATCCAAACTCAGGATTTTAGTCGAACCACGTTAAAAAATCCTCTTTGCCTTTGTTGTTCTTCCTCTTCTTCCTTTGATTTCTACATTTGTCTAATTTTTGCATCTATTTGATACTTGCACAACCAGATTGTAGTTTGGGGATTTAAGAACTATTCTTGTTGATTGAGATTTGGATTTACCAAATTTCACCATCAACATCTTGGTGCTGGAGGAAAGGCCCCAACTGCATCTCTCTTTGGTTTGCCGTTTAGTTACAATGGCAAGAGGGAGAACCATCAGGAGCACTAGTGTTACCGCTGGCCAACCTGAGGATCATGCAGAGTAGTAAGGGTTACTATTGAGGGGCTCTGCTTTCCCTACTGAGGGTGCTTCTGTTGCCCCACAATAGATGCTATCCCTAATATGGCATCATTAACCTCTCACCAGCCTATTGCTCTTGAGACTGACGAGTTCAAGTATGGCACCAATGTCAAGAGGCGTTTGAAAATACAATAAAGGGGTTAGCTGATGTAGTTAGAGTGCTGACTCATGCACAGACCTGAGGCATATGAAGGCAAGTTAAGGTTGTAGTGCCCGAAGGAGGGCTTCAGCAACTAGAAGCACAACAAGAGAAGCCCATCAGAGGGAACATCTGCAGGCTGGGTTAATTCATTCATGCAATTCACAGTCGAGGTCAGGGGTCCATTGAGCTCGCAACAATGATGATAGAGACGATCAGCGACATGAGAATTCACATCGAGAAAAAGACACGAATGGTGCCTGTTATGGACACAGGTCACACCACCATTCTCATGATCAGAGGGTGATAGGAATCATCAAACCACCAGCTATCAATCTGAGACGTAAGACCCTATGATCGAAGAGTTGCTTCAGAGGGTGTAGTAGCTCGAAAAGCGATCTGCAGCTTAGGGCCGACCAGACCGTTACGAGGAACGGACCCCGTTTGCTAGGGAGATCCAAACAGAGCCTCTTCCTCGTAAATTTAAGATCTCCAATATCTCGCAATACAACAGGAATAGCAACCCATATGACTACCTAGATGTGTTTAATGTCCAGATGGATCTCCAGACAATCAACTCACTAGTCAACTGTCGTGTCTTCCCCGCCACTCTCGGGAGAATACCGTGGCCATGGCTCAGGAATCTTCTAGCTCATAGCATTCACAACTGGGAATAATGCAAGCGAGATTCCTCAATCAATACAAGGCATTGAGAAGGTAGCTCACACCGACCTGTCATCTCGCAACAATATTCCAACTGAGAGACGAGTCACTAAAAGATTACATTACCAAGTTTAGACACAAGGTCAATAATATAGAAAATCCCTCGAATGAAGGCATCTTTACAGCGATCTCAACTGGACTCCGCAAAGATGAAAAACTATACAAGGAGATATACAAGTCCCTAGTGAAAGACCTGAGTGAATTTTACGAGTGAGCTACCAAGGAAATCACATGGGAAGAAACCTTTGGCCCGAAAAGGTTTGATTAGGGGAGTGAGAAAAATGGCTACAATAGGAATAAAAGAGTAATAGCAAGAATGAGAAAGAAAACTAGAATAGCGATTCTGGAAACCAGGCCATAAAAAGGGCCAGGAATGAGTGATCTCAATATCAAGATTGCTTTGATAGCTATACAACCTTGTCAGACACTAAAGAGTGCATCTTTGCAACTGAGAAAGATAGAGAGAACTTTGGGAAGCTTGCCCTTATAATAGCTCCTAATAGATTCAGAAATATGATGTCACGACCCAATTCCTGGGTCCGTGACCGGCGTAGAAGATCACCCGTAAGAGACCTCCTACAAGCCTAACTATACATTTTGACCCTTAATTACATTTCTATTTCTATCGAAAATTTGATAGAATCTCCCCTACAATTTGGACACCGAGGCTCAAGGCCTTAATACCTAATAAGAGCCCCACGACCATTAGAACCTGATAAACAAATAACAAATATGCATACAGTGGCCCAGGCTAGATATTATCAATTACTGGGTATTCAGAACTTAATTACAAATATGATACAATAAATACTACAATAATTTTATATCATTTTATACAATACATCTATAGACACTTAATATGGGCTATATACGCAGCAGGAAAACAAATACATGGCGGCCCAAACTACCTTCATTATATTGACTATCAAAAATACAACTTATACAATACATGCTTATTGTTATTATTCATTATTTACACTCTTGTCATTTATTTCTTTGTATTTCAGAATGTATTTCTTTTTCTTTACAGAATGCTGATTGGATCCAGATAATTCTAGTAATAACCAGAACTGATCAGATTTTCCTCCTTTTCCATCCACAATGCCATACAGATATTTCATTTTATTCCCCCTTCCCCCTTATTGCTCCAACAGATACCAGATGGTCACAACTGCACCTGAGAGTTTTCTATAAATAACCAATGAATTTGGAACCAAAGGGATTCAATCAGGGAACCAAAACAGATCTCCATGTCTAACCGTATTACACCAGTTCAGATCACCCCCTTATTGCTCCTACAGAACAGATATTACATAGGTGTACTTGCGGGTTATCCAGGAATTATCATTGGATCCTTAGTGACATTATTTATATTAAATATTTTATATAACAGATATTTACACCTGGATTCCAAGGAAACTCCTACTGGTGATCATGGCATTTTCAATATTTTTCATTACCGCCCCTTGGGCTTTTACTGCCTTTCTGGCTATTCACTGTATTCCCCAGCTATACCGGCTGTTCTTTTGATAATACCCAGTCTTAAAGGATGTTTACAGATGTTACCTGACTACCATTAGGTTTCCAGGGAATCCAGTTTTTATATTTGTTAGTATAGAAGTACATAGTATATATGTATATAGAGAGAGAGAGAAAAGGGAGAATACCTCAGAGTAAACTCATCATCGGTATTTCAAATTATTGCTTTATTATTTAATAAGATTACTTCTTATCACAAGATAACGACTACAACAACCATAATTACATCACAAGTCACTCTTATACAATAGTCAACAATCAAGAATACAGTCAGCCGAAATACAGCATATCAAACCGCAGCCAGAAGTTCTCCATACTAGCAATTCAACTACTACAAGTTCTACAACACATACAATCCAACATGGCAGCTAGCCACTCAAAGTTTGTAAAACATTAGAAAACCAAACTTTCTACTATAATCAGCAACTCATAAACTATACGAAAATCAACAAGTCGGCATTTATCTAACAACCAAGATTTTACATAAGTACAGCAGAGCATCACTTCCTCTTCAACTGAAAATTTATGGAAATTTCAACATTTCAACCCCTCTGATTACTCAGAAGCATTTCAGAAACAATTTTGCAGCAAAATATTTCAAACTCATCAACTATTCATTTTTACACTTATACAGAAATATCTTGACAATTCTCAAATTAATTACTACGAAATAAAATTTTTGTTTTAGGATTACTCACCGGGTCTCAAAGGCCCTATCCTTAGCTCGCCGCCGGCAGAGGAGTCACCGGCAGCCCGAAAAGCTTGGCTGGCCGAATCGGCCATAAAACAAGGGAACAATGTGGAGCCGAGCTGCAAAGAGCTTGTTCGGCCAAGAAAATACTGGAAAAGAAGAAACGCATGGCCACCCCGAGGAAGAACTCCATCGGAGGCCAGCCCTTGCCGGAACCGCCTTGTCCGATCGAAAGAGCTACTAGGCGGCGTGCTGTTCCACCGAGAAAGAAGGAAAGAACTGACAGAAGGTAGCCAGAGTTTCTCCGATCAAAAATCGATCTGAACACCACCGAGAATCTCGCTGGTGTCAACTCGTCTCCCAGAATTTTTTCGGAGAAGTCGTGGCCGTAAGGGAGAAGAGAAAAGAAGAAGGAAGAAGAAAGGGGGGCTCGGTGTGTGTGCTCGAAACTTCCGAAGAAATCTTCAAAAATATCAAGCCAGGAGACCGGCCACCGACTGAGCCGGTTTCTCCTACCACTTTTTCACTTTGGCCCAAAACTTTGCCTTATTTCAAAATTTGTCCCACCCAAAATCAAAACTTTTCACTTTAGTCCCTGACGATTTTTTAGTTTAGTCCTTTCAAATTCTAAATTTTTATTTTAAATTTTTTTTTGTATTTTCCTAAATTTTTCAGGTGTTACATATGAGCAAGTTTTATGCTTCTCATAAAGAGGCTGGACATAATACCTTGGAATGTCGAGTACTCAAAGATGCAATTGAGGATCTGATCAAGAGAGGTCACTTGCGAGACTATGTGGTGCAATCTCCTAGATAGCAGTCTCAATAGGCCCAGCAGCCACAATGATAGTAGTCCTAGCGCCTCTGAATATTCTTTTTTAATATATGTTATTTTGATGCAAATAATGCATCCCAAATTAGTCTCAAAATTCTAATGCTATGTAATTTCTAAATAAATTTCCAGAAAAGCTCGAACTCATATTTAAATTTGATAATCTCACAGTGTTATTCTTTCTAAAGCTCACAAAGTCAAAAGTGGATTTTTTGCTTAATATGAATGGGGTTGAGACCCCTCGAGCATTGGGATACTATACTTCTGCTCGCTCTTCTAAAACGATGGCGATCTCGCCCCTTTTTCATCTAGAAGCAAGTTATTCTTAAAGGAGTCAAGTTGTCCACTGAGCAACAAGATTGTAGTAGTACAACTCTCTTGGCACAAAATCACCAACCCTTCTATGACACCAGGTCACCACCTTGTGTATGCATACAACTAACTTTTAGGTGCTATATATATGCAACTGATTGCCAGCCATTCGAGTTAAGGCCCTCCAGAGCTCATTCCAGTATTAATTGTTAGCTTTTCAGTTGAGGGCCCTAGAGTTCATTCCGATACTGAGTGCCATCTTTTTAGTTAAGGCCCCCCAGAGCTCATTCTGGTACTGATTGCTAGCTTTTCAGCTGAAGCCCCTAAAGCTCATTCCGATACTTATTGCCAGCTTTCTAATTGAGGCACCTCATATGCTAAATTCATTGCTAGCTTATTAGATAAGGTGCAGCTCTCATGCTACCTATTGCTTGCAGCTCTCATATGACCTATTTAATGTTCCAGCCGAGATGCACCTAATCATCTACTAAGCACTCGAACTCTTGCTAGTTGAAGCATAATCTGAGTATTCAACTTATTCTAATCAAGGCGTAGTTCTCATACAACTTGCCACGCTTCTAAGCGATCTACTGACCATTCGATATGATATGTATCGTTTGTGGTTATGATCTGCTAATTTATATAAATTCATACAATCCACTCAATTTTTTATTTTATTATCTATCATCTTTCACTCACCAAGGTTGATTGACTTACCAGGCACTCTTTTTTGCTTGACAATTATTGAGTAGTGATTTGCAAGAATCTATCCATAACGGCCTACGTGTTATTTTCTATAAAACGCCTAACATGATGCGTTTGGAAAAGCAAGGAAAATAGAAGAATTCATTTAATGCCCCCTTCAATGAGGAGAATTCAAACAAAGTACAGAATTGAACGTGAAGTTCAAAAACAAAATACAAAGTTACAAGATTTTGTCTTAAGAAACCTTATCCTCGAAAGCTGAGTTCTGTTGGGAGGAAGGATCGGCACGTGGGGTAGGCAAGTCATCCCTCATCCGATCATCAAGGGTTGACACAACCTGTGGGTTACCCTCTCTTTAAATTGCACCTTTAGCAGGAGGGACACCACTTGTGGACTTCGCATTTTGGTTGGAAGAAGTAGCTCTCACAACTCTCCTTTGGAAGCCCTTTGTCTCCTTAAGAGCATCCTCCCCAAAAAAGGAAAAGTCCATATTCAGGTGCCGCTCCCATAAGGTGAATAAGAAAGAGAATAAGGTTTCAGATTCCACTTTCTTTGCTACCTTCCCAACTAACTCAGTGGTCTTAGCCTTAACCTAAGCGACTTCCTCCTGTTTCAGAGTGACCTCCTTCCTAGTTGCTTCGAGTTCTTTCTCGGCAACCTTAGCCCATCGAGCTGTAACTTCTTCTCACTACACAGCTGCCTCAGCACCACAGAGTGTCACATCCTAGTCGTGTTTTGCTCTTAACAATTCCTCAACCGCTTTGTTGAGATTGACTGTGACGGCTTCGTGACTTGCCACCTCGTGAGATTGGGCTTCCTTGGCTTTTCTCTGAGCAACCTCAGCATTCATTACCCTAGTCTCCAACTCCATCGCCTTAGTGGCCACAGTAGCCAAGTCACCCTCAAGCTTGACATTCCTTTCCTCCCAAGCCTGGAGTGTTTCCCCCATCTTTATTATTCCCAGCACACCCCAAAAATTTAAATGGATCAAGTCAGATTATGAAAGGGCAAAAGAATCAAGGTAAAAAAGGCCTTGCTTACCAACAGGCCATGATGAGCAGCATAGCACATCAGCCCTCCACTTGAGACTTCCTCTGCTTCCAGAGCTTGGGGGCTAGTATGGGGTCCCAACATCACCCCCACATTCCTCTAGAGAGTGTCAAAATATTCCTGTGTATTTGGGCCAAGAGCCAATGGAGGCTCCTCGACTACAACTTTGCGAGCCACCTGTTTCGAAGTAGTGGCAACCTTCTTCCCTTTGTTCACTTTTCGTTTCTTAGTTAGGAGCTTAGATGGAGTCATGACCTCGACCACCTTGATTGCCTTAAGAAGCAAAGTGGGGGCTAACTCTTGTGAAGGTGTCTCAGTCAAGGTAGGGGAGATTGATTTGTAGCAGCAGGAGTTGCAGCAGCATCAGGACCAGATAAGGTCGCAACGACCTCAAGATCTTCAGCTCATCAGGAAGTGGCCTTCAAAGGATGAGTTTCACTATGGTCTTGTAATCTTCAGAATGTGCAGGACTGATTTCCCTAATCCCACGAGCTTTGATATCTCTTGGGAGCTCGATGTTTAATGCAAGAGCAAGCCTATAGAGATAAAAAAGATCATCATCGAATCTCAGATCTTTTTTTAGATCACTTATACCAGCAAATCAGTCAAGTGCCTCAGCCTCTTCGACTTTTAACATTTGCTTCTCCTTGCCAGCCTCGACTGCAAAAAATAAGACAAAATGTCAGAAATGATAATATGAATTCAGGATAACTTGCTTGACTTCAGCTCACTTATCAGGTGTTAGAACAAAACCAAAGCTACGAAAAGGGTGTAAAGATGGGCATGAAACATGGAACCAATGGTTCTTATAATTCCTAATGTTCGATTTACCCTTGGCATCTCCCCGAGGTAGAACCCTCTTGAAATCAATATGCTAAGCTGAAAGATAATAAATCCCATCCAGATAGCTTGTACTCCTAATACTATATAGGTGGCACAAAACTCTTGCAGATGGTAGGGAAAGATTACTTCTCAAGTACACAAGTGCAAGAGAAGTGAGCTGAGAGTAGGAGTTTGGGGTTAGTTGGAATGGGCAAAACTTTAATCTATTTAGGAAATTAACAATGTATGGGTGAACAGAAAACTTAAGCCCAGTAGTGAAATGTTGGGTACTAACAGTAATGAATCCTTGAGAAGGATAGGCTGCATGGTCACCAAGAGAAGGTACCATGAGATAGCAACCTTTAGGGAAGCAATAATGCGCAACAATGTTCCGAAGTTCGTCCAGTTTGATGGTCGAAGGATAATGATTGAAGAGTGAGCAATCTGAAGAACTCTCAGTGACCCACTGCCCCTCATTAAGGTTGAGCCAAGGAATAGGTCGCTCAATGACCTCGCCACTCCTAAAGGTCACTTTATTTGAGGTGAAAGCTAACTCCTTGCTTCGAGCTACAAAGTCAGGCTCGTCATCACTTCCTACTTGGTGACTTTGGTGTTTATGAACTGTAGCCATCAACATAGAAGGAAAAACAATCAGGTTGCTTCAAGCAAACCATATCAGAAAAGCTAAAGCTTCTCTTTACTAGACCAAAAATTTCCTATGCAGCAAATCATACACGCCTCAAGGCACCATACCAGAGACCCTAACTATTGAAAAACTTTAGAGGATAACCAATGAAGCCTATTAGACTACTAAACCTAGAGAACACTAAAAGCTAAACCTAACGATCAACAGCCCAAAAACCAATAAACAATTTTTTAGTAGCAAAAAAGGGCATACGTTGTCAGCCCAGGTAGCACAATCCTAGAAACTCATAAAACAATGGCATACTAAAAGCAAAAGCCCTGAAAGGGCTGACCGTGGAAAAAAATGAATCAAATTCCAAAATGGATGGAGACAAAATGGGATTCTGAATGAAACGATCGATCCATAGCAACAGCAGTGGCAAGACCAATGAAGCAGGAAAATGAGACTAGGGATAACTTCTCAAGAGCTCGTGAGGCAAAAATTCAATTTTCAAAAGTGAGAAGGAAAAGAGGGATTTCCCATCTAATATGGCTCTGATGGCTGAGCCATTTGATTTAGAAACTGATCAACTACCCATAATTTGACAATCTAGAAAATGATCGTGCTCAGCTATCATCATACTAGTAGTTATGGGAAAGTGCGCATAATTAATGCAGTAATGATGGAATGGGCAAATGAAGTGACAAAACAAAAATTGAAATGACAACATGACTCATTGCAGCCTCTAGCTTTTGCCAGCAAACTGCAAGTCTCAACCCGTGAAGCGGACTAAGAGTTGGGGGCTAATGTTATATGTATTTTCTGGTATTATGTGAAATGGGCCGGTAAAAATCCAACAGACAAGTTCAAGGGAGAAAAGCCTAACTCATTTGTCACCCAGCATTGAGGTCACATAATAAGGGAACCAGATTGCTAGCTACAAGCTTAGAGCACAGAATGAGGCAAAAGCCCTAACTCGCTAGAAACAAACCCCGACTCATATAGCTAGCAGTTCGTCCAACACAAGCTCACATCACCAAATACGAGCTTGATGTCGCTGGCCCAAGACCAACAGCAACTCTAGATCAGGAGTCCTAGCTCATGGAACACAGCATCTCACCCAGCTAAAAGCTTGCCATGTGCGAACCTAAGGCAAGCATCCTCTCAGACCCAATTTGCAAGGCCAATCTATAAAAAATAGTTTATAGGGGCCCACTCACAAAAAATAATCTACAAAAATTGGTCTGTAGTTTGTAGAAGCCAATTTACTGAAGCCATACTTATCAAATACATTTATTTGATATAACAGATTTACTATTTGTTAAATTATACTTGTGATCTCCCAGCCTCTGTAAATAGAAGGGGGGAGATCATTGTATAGGAGAGGTGAAGAATACATATTGTAACTCTACCAAATTTATACCAGATAAATAATACTACCATAGACGTAGGAATCCAAACAAAGGATTTTAGCCGAATCATCTTAAAAAAATCCTCTTTGCCTTTGTTGTTCTTCCTCTTCTTCTTTTGATTTCTATATTTGTCTGATTTTTGCATCTATCTAATACTTGCACAACTAGGTTGTAGTTTGGAGGTTCAACTACTATTCTTGTTGACTAAGATTTGGGTTTACCAAATTTCAGTATTAACACAAGTGTACTTACAATTCAAAGTAACACTCATTTAATCAACTAAAAATTTATTTTATTTTATAAAAATATAAATTATTCTATTAAT
>JANHAO010014632.1:0-15218 GCA_026873985.1 Saraca asoca
TTTTATTCATGCCAGTCCATTGCATTTGTTGCAACAGCTTTCACTAATAACAAGACACGGTGCTCAATGAAGTCTTATAGATTGTTAGAATTTACTCAGACTGAGGTTGAGAACCTTAAAGCTTGCCCATGCATAGATTTCTCTTCCATCTTTAGATTGGTAGGTATTAGTTAACCCCCCCCCCCCCCCCAAAAAAAAAAAAAAAAGACCAATCAAGCTTCTCATCAATTTCTTGCTGTAGGAGCCTAGTCATAGCTCAATTTCATACATATACTACTTGATTGACTCTAAGAAGCTCTACTCTGCGGGTAAACCCCATTGTAGATGATGTTCATAAAAGAGGCAACGTTGCAGTTAAAGAGTTGGTGCTTCTGAACTTTTTGTTCCATGTGAACTTTGTTTATATTTGCTGTCAGTCTTACGTTAGAATTACTGTCTTTGATCTTAGTGACCTACCTTGTTTAACTCATTCACAACATAATTGGCCCTTCCTCTTAGTGATGAGTTAAATGTGGAAGGTTGTTCTCAGACTGTGGTTTCATGGCATCATATATCTCACTGCCATACGAATATTTGTCTACCAAATGAGAACTTCTATCAGAGTTTTCTCTATAAAGGATAAAGGAGATGTCAAACTAATCAAAAATAATTTGTGAGAGAAGAATATCCAAAACAGAACAGTTTCTTGTATGACAAAATTCTCGCTAAATAATTGTTATGTCATTTTTCATTTGAGAAAACTCGGGCAGTACGTAGCAACCATGGATGGAAGGTCTTGAAGCCCACAAGAGAGCAGTTATTCTAAGGCTTCAAGACATAGAAGCCACCCAAATTTCAAGATGAGAAGATACCTTAATTCACTATTCTCTTTCACCACTTTCTATCCCCTGGATCTTAATTTATCCAAAAAGGAGAGATTTTACCTAGGATTTTGTAACATTATTACTACGGCAGTTTCCATTTTGAGCCTGTTATTAAATTTAAGATTCGTGTAACAAATGATGACATTTTTTCAACAGTAAAAAGTGTCAAATTTCAGAATTGCAACCCTCTTAGATTAGTTTGAAGGGATTCACAAACTAATCAACTATTTTCTTTTTCAAGGCTAAATTAAAATTTCCCCACATATAGTTTGCTTGAATTGGTAATTTAGTACATATATACTTTCAATTCAAAGGAAGTTGTCTATATACTTCTTTTCTTTGTAATTAGGTTTTTGGGTTTAATTGTTTGTAAGTAACTCGTTACGATAATCAATTTGTATATTTCGATATACAATTGTCTAATGTGAATATTTGTTTATTTATTTAGTTATATCATAATAGGAAAACGAAGAAAGTAAAACTCTAGTCACAAAAATTATTAAAATAATCAATAATTTAATTACAACCATATATATTTTTTAATTCTAATGGATTTGATTTCATTATATCTATTTAAATATTTCTCTCAAATTACAACAACAACAATTTATCATCTCAATCCGCAAATATTAGTCATGTTAAATAATGACATACAAAAACTTTTTAAATTAATGCATATAGAGAGCAAATTTTATATAAAAATAAATTTTAAAGATCTAATTATAAAGAAAAAATACAAGGTCAAAATTACAAATTAAAACAAATTAAGAACTAAAAGTTTAATATATCCCTTTTTTTCAGTTTCTTGGGCATGCCCTATCTTATTCTTTGGACAAAAATCCAACTAAGGGTATAAATAGTACAAATCAGAAATTCAAGTTGCAAATTACATTTTTTTTATTAAATTTTTGGTGTAAATCGCGCATTGACCATATTTGAAGGGTTAATTTGCATTTCACCCAACAAATATATAATATATAATTAAGATATTACTAATTCTATATGCAAATGAGATGTTATGGGTACAAATTCTAAGCTCCTGTAGCAAGTCAAGGAAACGAGAGAACTGAAATGCCTTCAAAAGATTGTTAATCTGTAACCCTCAAAGGTAGAACAGGTCGACACAGCCAATTTCAGCGACTCTCAGGCTGTGAATTCAAGTAATATATATACATATACACCCATGATTGTCACTTTCAAAACTATCTGTAGTTCATTCATTTTGTGAATGCCTGAAAATTGCAGACTTTATTGCTTTCTTCTACTAAACTCTACCTAATCACTGAAATTCTAACTCTATTCCAAAAAGATGTCATGAACAAAATGTAAATGTCATTCTATAGCATCCAGTTAGTTCTTGAATGATTTTTGGCTCTTGAACCTCATTTTAAGGCGGTTTCTGTTGATCAGCTTCACTCCTTGCCGGCGTTTTTTAATCATCTGCCACCAATGCAACTTCTTACGACAGCCAGGAGGAGCATTCCTGACAACCTTGGACGTCTTTGGTTTCCTGGAATGTCTGATATGCCTCAATGCCCCTTCCACCATCCCATGAAACTTCCCAGCCTGGTTTCTATGTGTCACTCTTGCAACTGTCTTTCTTCTTGACTTCTCAACTTTCTGTTTGCCTAACTGCTCATGCTCGGTTTTGTGGGGGAAAATCTTCTGCAAATTATTCCACATAGAATGTTGGTGACCTATCTTAGAATCATCACCGTCATGGTGGTAGTGATGATGATGATGGTGATGGTGAAAGATCAAACCCAACTTATTCTTTATCCGTCGCAGGCGTCCAACTGATTTGGTAAGGCTTCTTTTGTGGAGGGATCTGTAAGATCTGAGACTTCCCGTTCTATAGGATGGTCCAACATCCTTATATGAAACACTACTCTCTTCTGAGCTTCCATACTCCATGTCAGCAATCCTCCTTGACGAGGGAGCCATGTACTCATGAGCTGGCATGCTGCCGGGTAGGGAATAGTCCTCGGAGTCACTACTGCTGGTGGCGCTGCTTTGCTGATCCGTCCATCTGGCATTAGAGTGTGAGGCAGAGCTGGACTCTTCCAATACGCTATGTCTTGGTATAACCCTTGTTTTCTGAGTGTCAAAATGACTTGCCTCATGTGTTCCTTTTCTATCCACAGCCATCTTGTCTCTGTGAAAACCAGGTAATACCTTGATTACACCGGACTTTTGGTCTAATAGAGTTGGTCTTATTACCATCTGGTATGGTGGCTTCTTGTCTCTCCTAGTGATGATGGATTTTGAATGTCCCATTAACTTAGGTGGTTTGGATGGTTCACGTCTCATTGCCTTCCTATCAGTCTCTACCTGAATATTCGGATTTCTAATTGGATATTCCTTGTTTGTTTGATGATCTGTTAGCATGGATGGGCTTTTAACCAGGTTATGTTGACACAGAGGAACCCTAAATCCTTGAATACACTCATTGGCCTTACTCACCAAATGGTCATTCCCATTCATTGACCGATTCAAAGACCGAACTTTATCTACCAATGCTATGTCCTGTGCTGAAGGTTTAATCCTATTCTCACTTAGCAATTCCTCATGTCGTGGCACCAGCTGAGGAACTCTGCAAACCCCACCACCCTTTTGGCTACAAATATCTCTTGATGTGCCAATGCTCCGAAGCCTAACATTCTGACTTGCCACATGACTCAGTGATTTATCTTCAGTTGAAACGGGTAGCTCCTCAAATTCATTTCTTGAGGTCAAGTTTTCATTCCTTCGAGTTATAAGACTAGCCTTCGGGTTTCTTAACTCATTTACGTCTAAAGGAGACCTACCAGAGCTCAGCTGGCTTCTAATAATCCCATCTTTTCTCTGCGTTACAGGGCTATCTGTATTTGCTGAGTTATTCATACTACGATGACTTGCACTTTCTTTGGAGGAAGGTACCAAATTCGAGCAAAGTTGCAAAGCCAAAATGCAGGATTCAATTCTTTTGACTGCATTAACTAAATCATTGGATAAATCAATCTCATTGTCCTGAGGACCAACCTGCCAGGCAGCGCTTGGATTGCATTGAGTTTCATCAATTTTATTCAGCAAAGGATCTTCACTGGCTACAGTAGACTCACCAGCATTGTCTTCAGATGTTTCTGGCGGTTCATTTGCATGCCACTCACCGCCAGGGGAAGTATTCAAATTCTTATCATGCTGTTTATGATGGCCTATATCTTTGTCTGGTAGAATAGCCCTCTCCTTGAACAATTTTGTTGCCTTCACTAAGTTCTGCCACATCATACTGCTTTCTTCACTGAGACTGGATGGTTTATTTCTGTTTGTTCCTTTGTTATCAGAGATGCTAGACTTAGACAGCCTTTGAGGCTGATCATCCTCACATGGTTGATGTTTTACAGGCCTTAACTGCTGACTGCTGACGAATTTTTCAGGCTGAGAAGTACACGGTGTATTGCAGACACCCGCTTGTGTTTCTATTATCTGTAAAGTTAGCACAAAGGTATTCTAAATTACACAACAGAAAGTCATATTCTTGTGCTATCTGTGTTTCCAGAGTTGTTTGAGTCTTTTTTCATTTTTTAATAAAATCACACTTCTTCCCCTTCATTAAAGGGAAAATTAAAAGAACAAAAGAATTGGATAAATCTCTATGATCTCTCCCTCTGTAAATATTCAACAAAGGATCACAGTCACAGCATTTAAAATGATGATTTATATGCACCTTTAAATGAGTCTCAACAACCCTTTCAGCAGCTACATCAAGCATATTTTTCAGCAAGACTCGAGCTCTCTCAACCAACTGTTCAAAAATTAAAGAAAATATATCAAAAAGTCTCAAAAAAGCACCCAGAGTTTTCTAATTAGACATAATAAATACTACTCACAAAATCAGGCAGCAATAACAAAGACAATAGCATAAAACTGTTTTAAGCTCCTGTGACCTCTCATGTAATATCAAATTGGACAAATTAAACTTACTTCCACTGAGATTTAACTTAATTACCCTCACACCCTTCCGTTTTCAAAAATATACACTAACCTCCTATATTCTTGTGTTTTAAATTTACACACACCTCCCTTGTCATAGAAAGATAATGGAGGTAAGTATATAATTTTGAAAATAGAAGGGTGCGAGTATAATTAAGCTAAATCTCAAGAAATGTGAATATAACTTGCCCTATTTAATTTAAATAACCTACCAACAGATTTACAAAAAGAATGAAAACAATCTGAAAAATCAAGACACAGGATATTGTAGCAGCCAGAAAAATGTGCAAAATCATTATGAAAGTTTAACAGAAGAATACAAAATCCTAGACATTTGAATCACTTTGATAGCATTCATTAGTTCAATTTATCCAATCCAACATCTTCCCTAACCTCTGCCACAAAGGGAAACAACAAAGCACTTTCTGGAAACAAAGAGAACACTTTGAAACAGTCAAAGTTCATTGCATCCAAAAATTATTCTGTTAGAATAATATGGCTATTCCAAAATCATAAGAACACTTACTTCCTCTGAGTTGTTGTTTAGCAGGGCAATGCTATTATCTTCAAGAAGCCTATATAATAGTCTCATGGCATGAAGATCGTTATTTGCTTCCTCAAGTTCCATCTTTCTTCATCTACAAAACTTTTGAATAAAATTAAAATTCAATGAAAATGGCATTAAAAGGTCCAGAAAAATAGAAGCCATATAATCCTTCAGAAAGTGCACTGATGATCTATCTTTAAAAGTAAAAATTATCAAAATGACATCAACCACAAACTTCATTTCCAAAACATGAAATAATGGCACAGAAAATAAAATTCAATGCAAAGGGCACAGAAAGGTCCAGAAAAATAGAACCCCCATCATTTGGAGATTGTCATGAAAGATGTTCATAATCAACTAGAAACATAAATATTTGAAGAGAAAAAAAGAAATATTTGCGGAAAAAACATAAAATAATCCATCAGAAAGTGATGATATATCTTTCTAACTAAAAATTATCAAAATTACATTAATCACAAACTTCATTCTTCTCTCATACTACTGTATTCTATTTGATGGCAAGACAAACACCAAAAATCCAAAACATGAAATAAAAAACTTCTTAGGCTTTAAACTAACCATTTCCGCACCCAAAATTCAGCGTGCATTTGTTCTTCAGGAAAAGAAACCCACTTCCCTCAAATAAGCAAAACGCTTTTCTTATCTTCAGTTGCTTGTTGAATGAAATGGAAAATGCTACACTTGTATAGTGTAACTTCCCCTTCCCGCCAGAAAACCGTCAAATCAGATTTTCTTTAGTTTCTCTAGTTATTTACAGTTCTACACAAACCCAATAAAAATAAAAATAAAAACGACAAAAAAATTTTCGTACTATGCTTATTTTTATAATTTTCATAAAACAATTTTCTTACATTTTTTTAATTAAAATTTTCTAATTTACATTTTATTAATAGAATTGTAATCTTTTTGTTTAGTTGTCACCATGATACAGGAAAGTTTATGTACAAAATTTTACTTTAATTTGGATTATATTTTAATACATATTAAAGAAAGATATATGATTGCCTACTTTTGCAGCTTTCGAAAAAAAAAATATACTTTTATAATTTTCATTAAAAAATTTTTATATAAAAAAACTTTTCACAAATTTTTTTGTACATTTTTATGATATAATTATATTTTAAAAAAATAAGTTAATTTTTCAACTCTAAAATAAATATATTTAACACTCATTATTATTATTTTTTTACAATCATCTCCTAAAATATTTTACGAGTTATTTAAGGAGGTCAATATATTTAATTTGATACGAAATTATGTAAAAAAATTAAATATAATATAAAGATCTTTTAATTCAAATTTGAAAGTGATTAGACTTATGTATCATTTAAAAAAAATTATGAGTATTTTAATTATTTTGATATGATACACTAGTCTAATGTGAATAATTTCAATTTAGTATATTTTTTTTAGTGAATTAATTAATCAGTATTTAAAAGATTTACAGGTTTGTAATTTAATTCTTAAAAATTTTATGTTTCAATTTAATTTTATTGTTTCAAAATGTGATTCAATTGTGGGTCCTATTATCAACGGGAAAGAAAATTCAGACAGTCAATTCTATGTGACATGATAAATATTGTAGACATAGTTATCCAAATTATTAAGTGTATTTATTTTTAAAATGATTTGACACAATTCCGTATAAGTTATTCCAACCTTTCTTGTGGAAGATAGGACGAGGGTATGAAGGCTTGAAGTATGAAAAATAATGACACAAAATGAAGCTTGTTACAATAATGGTGATGGACAAGCACGTTCGGCAACTGGGGCATTTTTTCCCCACTATTTGTTACGAAGGTTGAGTTGCAAAGGCGTTGTGATAAAGATAAGAAATAAGAAGATAGCAAAACACAAATGTTTAATATGAGTTGATTTTTAACCTACTTGACATGTAAACATAAACAAAATGTATTTAATTGCTCTTAAATCTATATTTCAAATTTCCTCATACAATCTTCCTCTAATCAGCAATACATTTTCTTATTAATATTATATATATTCTTCGCTTTTAATATATATAATTTCATTAAAAAAGAGTAAGCGCAAATTATGAAATTTCAAATAATCTTAACTATAGTTACATTTATAAACTCTTTCACACTAATCAAATCTTGCAAAGTACAAATATTTATTATGCCAAACAGCTTGTTTGACAAGTAATTATAATCTTTCTTCAACAAAAAGTCTAACTCAATTATGGAAAGAATAACTCAAAATAAGAAACGATCACTGATTGATAACAATTATAATTTGAGTCAAATCCTAACACTATCATCATCAGGTTGAGGTTGAATTGGGACATTCTTACTAACGGAATCTGCATCAAGTTCAGCAGTAGTGTTTATAGTTTGTTTCTTTTAGCAATACCTGTCACATAAAAGGTAATTTCTTCTTACCCTTACTGCTCTTGGTTGGGTTGGATTTGTTATCTGATGTATTAATGGGATCAGTATTACTTTCATCTAGATTATTTTCGTCTACTAGATCCTTATCATCATCCTCTAAATCACCAGCAATAAGAGGTGGTTTGTAGTTCTCATCTTCTGATCATCATTGACATCACTACTACTCTTTATCTCATTAGCATCAAATTCAAGTTCAATTGATTAAGAGATGGAGTTCCATAATATCAAGGTCAATGTCCATGGGATGTTCAAAATAAATATCAATTTCTTTACTCTGCCTTGTTGCTGCATATAACTCAAACATAGGAGTTTTTTCCAACAGGCCTCAACCCATTTTTAATCCAATCCTGGAATTAACCATTGCATACTTGACTAGTTTTCGTATCAATGCATTTCTACTGAAATAAAATTGATTTTGACTTTTATTTTTATCTTGTAATCATTAATGGCACAAAGAAATGGCACCATTAGTAAGGGAAAACGATGTCAACTTTTCTCGGAAAAGCAGTGTAAACGTTCTAGGTAATCAATTAACGGTGCTACTAAGCTTCTCCGATAGTATGGCCAACCATATTAAATGTAGTAGCATTGAAAAAGAGCTCAGCTGCTTCTTGATCATAAGCACAAGTTCTGCTGGCTGCAATTCCTTGTCTTGAAGCTACTTTTTGGTTTCTGGCAAACCAAATCATCCAAACTGTAGTAGCCATAGTACAAATTAAATCCTTCACGGCATTCGGATTTTGATTAAAATGCTGAACGGCTAATTCAAACTATCTGACAATATCTGCCAGCGGTATGAATTCTGATCGAATCGATCTTGCAAACTTACATGTGATGAAGATATGGTTGCCAGTTTCGTCCATTTGTCCTCAGAATGACGTAGCTTCCAAATAAAAGTTATGACATTGATTGGTGAAGGCAGAGTATTCCAGGTAATATTTGCTTCCTAAATTTTGTTATTTCTTTGATGTTGCAGAAGCCAATAACCCTTATATATTGAATATTCACCGTAAAAGTTTACAGTGTACACACAGGTTATTAGGTCCCCTCAAAGGTAGGAATTTGTCTGATGTGTTTGGCTACATGTCACGGGCCCATAGCTCTCTAACCAAAACAGTGTGACGCATGATATCAACTCTTGGCCAACATGTTAGTCTACTAATAAATTCGAGTCATACTTGAATAGATATTTGGGGCATTGAAGATTTTATCGTCTATACAATTAAAATCTCATGCGTAACATGTCTTGTAAGCAAACATGAGCATGCAATCAAAACATTAGCACATATCAAGTCTCAAAGAACATGCCACATAAGAAGTCTCTAATATATATAGAAAATTGATATTTTAAAAATAAAGAGAATGACAACTCTACTTTATTAATATATGACTCATTATATAGTTTTAAATGCATAGGGGAAGTATCTCAAGCTCCACACTCTGATTCCTGGCCCAAGTCACAATGCCTACTAGGTCACCGACTCGCCCCCTTAAAGAGCATTCTAAGTAAAAGTCTTATCAATAAAAGTAGACATACTTTTTCCCAATTGACATAAGGACTTTTCTCCTAACTCCTAAATATTCTAATGTGCCATCTTATATGGACATGAAGATAAAAATGAAAGAATCACAATTATTTGCTTTTTTAATCGTACTGGACAAATGATCGATGTTAAAAAAATACAAATACCCCCAAAACGGGAAAAATTCAAAAAAATAATCTACAAGTGCATTTGCTCCCAAATTCGCACCACAAGGCCTCCTTTTCATCTTGATTTTTATGTCAAATTTCATCCAAAATCAAGCATGTTTGCCTGTCGAATTGGTTCACAACGTTGACTTGTGACATTTTCCCCCAGTTCAAATGTCAATGCCTTCACTGACACCTCAATTTGACACAGCTTCCATGAAGGTTTCTCCTTTTGAGCACTAGCTTCTCAAATCTTCATGTGGGTCTTCAATCTGCTCCACTCGAACTACTTCTTCAACTGCTTTATTTGTCTCTTTGAGCTAACATCATTTGAGAGGCTTTGATAAATGACACCCTTAACCTAATAAAGCTTTCATGATCGCCGTCAATCTACTACTTCGATCAATCTACTATACTTTTATTATGTAACTTTCACACTTGATCGAATCCTCCTGACCTTATCTGAATTGACAGCTTCATGGTATCATTCGACCATCATAGTCTATTCAGAGTTGATGCTATCTAGCACTATAGTCCTTATGACCCCTCCTAGATTTGTATGCTTAAGTGTTATCTCCTCAAAGATGATATTGGCTTGTCTTTCACGACCCTCATAGCCACTCACTAGTATCATTGCCCTCATAGTAATTTCTTCGATGATTAATACATTCCTCTCTTTTGGTGTTTTGCTAGTGATACTTCTCCTTTGAGATTTCCTCCTTTGAGCATATCCTTATGATGGCTCCCCTACATCAATGACTTTGATGGGGGTTGAGCATTGAGCATCCTCAACTTAAGCTTGAGTTTCACTTCGCCTGTGCACTAACTATTGTGAATCTCCTGGTTATTACCGCAAAATCCATCTTATGACTATGTAGTGCTAGTCTGCTATACCTTGAGGTCATTGTTGCTACAACGTTAAGTGATTATGTAGCTTTAGCTCACAACTTAGTTATCATTACCGCTTGTCATACGACTATAATATGCTAGCTCCCTAGCATCTCATCTCGAATCTTGTGGATTAATGCTGTAACTCACTCTTGCATCCACAGATTATGCACAATGGACCCTCCTGGATCATCTCATTCCTAACTAGGTTTACTCCTCCGAGTAAAATTCATGCCCTCTGACACAATTTTGTACTTCTTGAGTAAGAGTAATCCGCTCAACACATCACAAAGGATGTGCCATTGTCTAAGATGTCTCAACTTTTATTGTGCCCACACTTTATCAAGCTTCTCTCAAGGCTCCTTCCACTAGATAAGCCATTAAATCACTCACTCTTTCGAGTGGTTTGCATTCCCTTAAATACCTACTATGAATGAATGCATAATTAATGTCCCATACTAAACAGCAAATCCTCCAACTTTTGCACACACTTGCACCCGATGCATTATTAATATTCCTTCAAATGCAATATCTCACACATTAGCCCTCGTATTGCTCCAACCTCTTGCACCCTCTCGATCAAGTCTTTAGCAGCATCTCTTCACTATTCTCCACGAGTGTCTATTTGACTCATAAACTCCATATGCTTTTGACAAGCCGATTCCACCTCAATCATGGCCCACCCAATTTGCTCTCTTTAGTACAACTGAGCTCTGATACTAACTGTCAAGGGTCAGCAGCTCTCTGGTCGAAACTGTGTAATACATGATGCTAACTCTTAGCCAATATGTCAGTTTTCTAATAAATTCGAGTCATACTTGAATAGATATTGGGCACATTTAAGATTTTATCGTCGATACAACCAAAATCTCATGTGTAACATGCCCCACAAGCAAACATGAGTGTGTAGTCGAAGTATTAGCGTATATTGAGTCTTAGAGAATGTGCCATACAAGAAGCTTCTAGTGTGTATTGAGAAAAGACTTTTTAAAAATAAGGAGAGGGGCAACTCCACTTTATTAATACATACCTCATTACATAGTTTTGAGTATGTAGGGGGAGTATCTCAAGCTTTACACTCTAATCCCTAGCCCGAGTCACAATGTCCACTAGGTCACTAACTCACTCCCTTAAAGAGCATTCTAAGGGAGTGAGCATTCTAAGTAAAAGTCTTATCGAAAAGAATAGACATATTTTTTCCTAATTGATATAAGGATTTTTCTCCTAACTCTAAAGGATTCTAATATGTCATCTCATATGGACACAAAGATAAAAATACAAGGATTATAATCATGTATTTTTCTACCCATATTAAATAAACAATTGATGTTAAAAAGACACAAATACCCCTAAAATGAAAAAAAAATAATCTACAAATGTATTTGCTCCTAAATTCGCACCACAAGGCCCCCTCTTTATACTTAATTTTTACACCAAATCTCGTCTAAAACCAAGCACATTTTCATGTCAAATTGATTCATAAGGTCCACTTGTGACAATATATGAGGCGAAATTCTCCATTACTCCTAGAATGGGAGCTTTTTCTTACAGGAGAAAAATAGATATAAAGTTAAAAGTGAAAAAACAAGTCGGTCTCTCAAATGTGAAATTCCATACGTTCCTTGTGTCCATTTCTCTCTTCTCAATTAAGAAAAATCCTTGTTCCAAAAGTAAGATAGTTTGTGTGAGGCCCATACCCTCCCTTAGATGCTAATTATTCCAAGAAAGGTGTGATGAGCCGAGACACCCTATTCAACTAGGAAAGCAGAGCCCTTGGAGCTCGTTGTCAAAATGTATTCCTGACCACCCATTTTATATTTTAATGACCTCTACATATATATATATATATATATATATGTGTGGGAAAGGGGAATAGAGATGCATACCACACGAAAGAGACCACAACGATATTGATAATAACCAATTGAGATAGGGCACTGATAGGTTGAGTAATGCTTGTCGTATTTGATCTCTCTTCACAAAGATCTGACAAGACATTTCATAGTCAAGGCCAGTAATAACCTAGCGAACCATTGAAAGGGAAAGTCAAGTCCAACTAGCACTACTTTTCCTGACTACTACTGCTCCTTGTTTGAAACTCAAAAACGTATTGTACATTTGGAGCTTAGTTTATTTCTTATCTAAATCTACTTTTTTTTCCTTTTAAATCATTAAAACATCCCAACTTAGGAATTTTTCATACGGTGTGTTTGATTATAGACAGAGATAATTTTTTAGGCCTATCCAAGATGGAAAAAATAGCTGACTACTGATAATCAAAAGACCTAAGTATAATATTATATACTACAAAAGGGAACAAGGTAGCATATTATATACTACGAAAGAGAACAAAGTAGCAGAAGCTACATACATATTCAGAAAACAACCACAAAAAGATATATTTTTTATGGGTAGAGAGGAGGGAATAATTTCTAGCAGGAAACAAAAGCAGGTTTTCCCTTACACAGACATCAATCATACACGTAAATTGTACACTCTTCTCATTTTTCAGTTCAATCAACAGATAGAAGCTAATTTCCTATAGCATACGGTGGTTCCATGTTTTCCTTGTTGTAGTCTGTTAGAACAGAATCCTTCTCACTTGTTTTTGCAGGAGATAATTTGAAATCAAAGGTCTCTGACCTCTTTTTTGCAGGCATTGGGGTTCCAATGTGCTGATGAGATAGCTCTCTGTTGTTTCCACAAAGGGTAAATATATTTTGAATCCTCAGTAGTCTTGAAGAATTTTCCTTGTCATCCTCTGAACTTTGCTTCAAACCATGATCATCTCGATTTGGACTTTTGCCAGGCAGCAAGTTTGATGTCAATTCAAAATTCTGGTTTAAAGGAGCAAATGGCTTATCAACAGTACATATCCTCTTCTCCTCTATGATTTCCTTCTCTACTTCTTCATCTTCTCCTTTCTCTTCATGGTTTTCATCTCCTTCTTCATCTTCTTCATATACTGTGCTTAGACCTGCTCTTTCACCGAAGTTTGGTGCAAAGATATCAATATCTACTGCTCCACTCAAAGAGTTTGGTTGATTCTGATTTGAGAAGTCTTGGATGAAACTGTTATCATTCCTGCACGTAACCCCGCCAACTAGCCTAACTTCACGAGCTGGTGGCTCTTGATCATCCATGTCCAAATCCATTGATTTCACCATTCCTGGATCCTCCTCGCTTCTGTAGATTCGCAATAACCTCCTTGCAAAGCCACTTGTCTCCATGTCCTTAGACTCATATGCCTCATTACACCCATCCTTTGAACAATGTAGCTGAAACTCAATTTCTTCCAGCCGCTTCCTTAGAATTTCAACTTCCTGCTGCTGCTGAAGTATCCTTTCTTCCATTCTCCTCCTCTCCAATTCAACAAACTCATTGGCCATTCTTTGGCATTCCTCCAATTTCTTTTCCAGCTCTTGTTTCAGAAGGTGGGTCCGTTCGTTTACTTTCGAGTTAATCTCCTCCTCGCTTACACTAATTCCTTTACCTTCAATAACCTCAAGTCTAGCTCTCAATGAAGCAACTTCTTCTTCTTTCTTCAAAAGCTTTTTGTGTGCATCATTTCTCTCTTTCTCTCTGAGCTTGCTTTCGGTTTGTAGCTTCAAGATGAATTCATCCATTGCAGCAATTCTGGACCCCAAAATGACAGCAGAAGAGGAATCCTCATCCTTAGCTGGTGTAAGAGGGCCACGAACTATGCATTTTGCTTTAGCTCCATATTCGAGGGTAGAGATTGTCTTGTGTATCTCCTTAGGATCAGGACTAGCGCACAGAATCATTAAGATTTTCGACTTATCATCGTCAAAGGAATCCTTCATAGCAATTAAAACTCACATTACTCAAATTTGATAAAACAATAACATAAATCAAGAGTTCAGAGATTGACTCAACTCAAGTAATAATGATGATAATTATTACCTGTAGAAGCATGGTAAGTTTACTGTCCCTAAAAGGCACATGTGAGTCACCGTTTGCAATGGATTCAACGACCCTCTTTAGTGCTATATTTCCTTGATTGATCTTTGCTGTCTGTAGTGGCAATAATAAGATTATAATTATAATCATTAGAAGGGATCTCCAAGATTATGATTGAAGAAAATAGGCATGGCAAAGAACTTACCTGCATTTTGGCCTCAAATCCAATTTGACCAGCTTGCTCAATATTTTCTGAACCAGCCATGTCTACAAGCATCAGCCGGCCTCCCACTGTTGGGACATCAAGAATGATCTATTGAAAAAGGAGGAGATGTCAGTATCAACCTAGGAAAGATAAGAAATATTGGCAGTACTGCCTTCTAGATATAAAAGAGACAAACCATGCAGTGGCTTCGAGAACTCCTGTCGTTGCAAAGAGTGCTTTTAACAATCCTTCGCTTCTCCACTTTCTGAATTTCTTTTGATATTTTCCCTGCTTCATTTCCAGATAGATAAGTTGCATTCTTAGCCTTTTTCCCCATCACTTCAAGTTTCACCTACAAGTAATATTGCATTGGTAAGAAAGAAAGGGGTATCAGCTGGTTCTCCACGAAATATCATTAAGATAAATGGATCAGTTAATACTGCAAAACTTTTATCTGCCCCATCCTTGATATGTTGGACTAGACCACATAGACCTTATGTTTATTTCAAGAAAGGTTTCAGTAAGTTGATGAACACCATTCAAGGATACAATCAAAACTGTTGAAGTACAAATTACATTTAAGACAATGCAATCGGATAAATCATGCTCTAGTGAAGCTGAAACATACCATAAAAATTCGAAAGAAATATAGAAAAAAAAAAAAAAAACCTTAACTCTTGGACAACATTGCGGAGTCATGTTC
>JANHAO010014633.1:0-15397 GCA_026873985.1 Saraca asoca
TCATAAATATGAACATAATATGCAATATAAGATGAATATTCAACCTTTATTATCCAAATCCACAGACTGCTTAGTCATAGATGCAGTAGAGCCCAATCAAATTGATTCTAGGGCACCTATATGTGACTAACAAGGATTACTTTACAAAAGCAAACAAATGGACTAGACTTGCTATCAATTCCAATTCTTCTCTAATTCATTGTTATATGGAATAAGTAAATTACTTGAACCATTGTTAGTAATATGTTCCTTGATATCAAGTAAATTACTTGAACAAACCTGAGCATATATTCAAAATAATGGTGTAAGAAAAATTATTTTATTTTTTAATTGAGAAATTAACCTTAGATGATGGTGATTAATGTTTAGAAGATTAACTGTGTATAGTGAGGATAATTTCCAACCCAGAAAAAAGTGTGAGGATAATTCAGAATTAATAGCAAAAATGTTTCCAACCAATTTCAAATATTAGTTTGAATAATTAATGGCTAATGATTCTTTGCATAGAAACTTAATTTGCTTTACAATGAACACAAACCTTTATTGGAGATCATGAAAAGGAAGAAAGGGTTTAGTAGAAGATCTTCCAAATGTAGTTACCAAAGATTTTGACCGTAAAAGAAAAACTAGTTAAGGTGTATATATAAGAAAGAAGAACTAGAATTGTGTTCTAAAGTTAATAGCATCCATGATCATGGTGAGAATGAAGAAATAATTAATGATCTTTTTAATGATTCATCTTTTTTACCACATTAATGGAAGGACTATTGTGCAAATAAGGAAGAAACTGAAGCAACTTTCTATTAAAAATAACTACTTGATATTTTTTGTGTTCATTAGCTCTTGATAATGAGCACCATAGAGCATTTGAATAAAGGTGCATCATTAAAACCCCCCAAAGTTCTTATATAGTATAAGAGTAGGATTTGGCTCTTCTAAAGTGCATTTTGCACTTTTGACGGTATAGTAGATTATTATAGTGGTTGTTGAGATTATCAAGGGAGTAGATGATTATAAATTTAAAAATTAATTTTTTAATTTTTTTTATTTATTAAATTCTAAACCATTGATTTTCTTATCAACGGTTATAATAACTCACTTCACTCTTTAAAGTACATATTGCACTTTAGAGGAGCTAAATCTATAAAAGTAAGTAAAGATTCATGTTTGGCAAAAACTTCAGTAGCACATATACTACTTGTGCTATTAATAGCATTAAAATCTCTTTGCCTACATACAACATATATACACATTGTCTAGCCTTATTCATTTAGATATAAGTTGAAAAATGTATTATTTTTGTCCAGCTAACTTTTGGTATTTGAAAAATTTCCTCATAAATCACAACCTCAAACTCATCAGACCCATAATCTTCATCCTTTTTTTTTCCTTTCCTTTGCTTGAAAGTTACATTCATCTTAAAGTAAATAAATGGAGTATCTTCAACTTCCCAGTATGAATTAGTTGTAGTAACTCAAAACCACTAATTCGAATAGTAAATAAGAAGTAGAATGAACAAGCTTTATTTAATGTTTTCATTTATAATAGTAAATAGTTAGATTGTGCTCCTTAGTTAAATCAGTAGAAGTTGACATAATAAGTATAAGCATAACTGATCTAGCTTCAAACATCCTTTAATTCCCCCATTGGCACAAGGAGCTCTTATATCTTAAACTCATATTTGAACAACGAAAACATATACTGCAACTTCACACTACAAAATTGAACCATAACAAAATGCCAAATCAAATAGCAAATATGTCACTAAAAATGTCCATTTCTCACCTCTTTCTTTTCTCGTCTACATACTTGTAGTTTTTGAGTTCTAATTAGTCCAAAAGTTGTTTAGCTCTAAATTAATCATGTATATGTAGATTCATATGAAGGAAATGTCCTAATCCTTTACTAACTAAAAGACTTTGAAGGAACAAAGTGTTCAAGACGCTTTAGGTATAGTATAACAATTCAACTAATTTTATACAACCAATACCGTGGGAAGATTGTTAATTATTATGGGGAAAATAATTCCCATGGTTAGTAGGCAAGATAAATTTTCATACAAAATTTCCCATGGTATGTCTGGTTATAGGTTTTTTTTTTAAAGTTTTCCAAAGTAGAGGTGAGATATAAAATGTGAGGGACACTTGGTTATGGCATTGCTAATGCTCTTACGGAATAAAGAATTTGGAGAATTTTGTTAAAAGACCTTTAGTGTTTTGGCTTCCATTTGAATGGAGAATTTTCTTTTAATAAGAGTTGAAGGGATGAACAAGTTCTAAAAGTGTTAGTATGAACCTCTTGATCTATGACACCTTTCCTATGAAACATCACAACTCTTTTAAGCATGTAAGGCATGGCATTTTCTTGATGGCTTTCACTTTGGCTTCATCTGCATCAATTCCTTCGTAATGCACTTCACAGCTTAGAAATTTTCTAGAAGATACTTTGAATGTACATTTCAATAGGTTCAGCTTTAAATGATACTTCCTGTATCTTTCAAAGACTCTTCTAAGATAGGAGAGGTGGTCTTCCTTCTTCTTAGACTTGATCCTAATTTCATCAATGTAATCTTCCATAAAGTTATAAAACATGTTATGAAAGATAGCTATCATTACTTTCTAGTAGGTGGCATTAGCATTTTTAAGCCCAAATGGTAGGATAATGTAATAGGAGTTCCCAAGTGGGGTTTAGAGGGTTATCTTTTCAGCATCAAGTAAACTTATCAATATTTGATTATACCCATTGAACCTATCCATAAAGGATAATCATTCATGTCCTGCAGTCAACTATACTAAAGTGTTAATAAGAGTCTACTAGAATTCATCCTTCAAGTATGTTTTATTCAAGTTTTGAAAGTTAACATATATCAGTATCTGCCTATTATTCTTTTTAACTAGCACTATATTTGAGAGCCAAGTAGGGTGGTTGATTGGCTTAGTGAATCTTGCTTTCAGAAACTTTTTAACTTCTACTGTAATATGGACTTTGATGTCTAGGTGAAACTATCAAGGATGTTATTTTACTATATGGTGAGAAGCTTTAACTACTAGATGATGGGAGACTAGACTAAGGCTTAACCTTGGTATTTTATGATAATCCTAAGCAAAAATATCTTTGAATTCTTTCAATAAGCTAATTATCACATACTTTTCTTCTTAATTGAGTACTTAATTGATTAGGGTCAACTTATCCTCTCCTTCACTTCCTAAATTAACCTTCTCTAGAATTTCGTTGAGTAGCTTTGGGGAATCTTGCATCATTTGGGGTGCATTCTTAAGATATTCTTCCTTTAGAGGTGATTTTTTTTTAGGAGGTGTTGTTGTCGCATGCTCTAGAGAGCATAAAAGGCAAGTGATTGGTGATTCCTTTTGATAGATTTTGCATTTATAATGCTGGGGGACTCAAAGGATAGGAAGTAGCTTACTTTTCTACCCTGGAGCCCTTATCGTATTAGAGGTGATATATTGTCTTCCTATTGGTGCCTTTGGAATGGAGGATGACAGGAAATGTTTCATCATCTTTCTTAAACCTGATTCTTTTCTTAGGCAGCACTTTGATAAGTGTGTTATCCTTTTCTGGTGATGTCTCAGACTTTTGATGGATGATTTTTTTATCCCTTTTTCTTTAGTGATGTTTGCACTTCTAAAGGGCAACCTTGGGTTTTTTGAATTTTGTGCGGAAGGCTAGTGGTCATCTAATGACAATTTTAACTGGAGAAGCTCTTTCTTTTTTTGCTTTGTTGTGTTCAATGGTACACCTTAGGGTTTAGTTATAGTATTCTTGTCGAACTCATACAATTTATCAAACAATATTGTTTCAACAAAAGGAGCTTCATCTTTGTGGAAGGGACCTTAAGAGACATAGAGTTCTATCTCTTTCTCTTTGAAGCCTACTTCGGCATATTGATACAGGGTTGTAGGTACACAATTATAAGCACGAAGCCATGGTGTTCTAATTAGGATGTAATAACTTGGATTGGCCTCTATCATGCAAAACTTATTGGAGGTCTTGATTGGCCCAACACCAAGGTTGATATGCACACATCCTATCATTTTAATCAGAAATCCTTTGAATGTATTTAGAATCTTAAGAGCCTAAACTATTCACTTCTTAGGCTAGTTGATTACTTTTAGTAAGGATGTGAGCATGATATTGAGCACTAATCCATTGTTTACTAGGGCTTTCTTCACTTTCCTTCTCTCAATAGTGGTTTCTAGATAAAAATGGCCTATTATGGCTTCATATAAGATATTTGTCTAAATGTAGCTGTTACATTTTGAGCCTGAGTTACCTTATTGATAAGGGTGATCATAGGTTAGGTTAGATTGGTTATAAGACCTAATTTTACCTAATCGACTAAATTTGATGGTCACTTTGATTGATTAGTAATTGATTAAACCATCCTATTCAAACTGAGGTTAATTGCATTGGATAGTTTCAATCGGTTAAGATTAATTAATATTGGTTTACAATTTCTAGTTTTTTTACTATGAAATGAGATCTAATTAAACCTAAAAAAAAAGTCCAATATTCTAGAAAATGACTTAGTTTGTTAAAAATCTAGAATAATAACACTTGATAGAAACACACTTTGATAGTCCACACTCCACAAAATGATGAAAAAAATCCCACATTAAGTAATAAACATTCATACTTTGTAGCTTAAAACTTTTAAAAAATACTATATAATCATCCAAATAGGATTAAATCATTGACATAAGAGAACTTTGAAGCTTAAACTTTTAAATTTCAGCAAAGGCTATATTATTGTATTGTTTAGTCTAAGTGTCTAACTGACAATAATAAGTAACACTTGTATAAGCCATTTACAAAAAATCTGAATTCATGGAATAATTACAAAAAATTCTTCAACCTAAAGCTCCATGTTCTGTATGTTCTCACCATTCTATACATTTATGTCTATATAATACTAGCTGTGTTATACTACTAGTCTAGCAACCTAATTAAACCAAAAGGCCAAAAACTAGAAGCTTTGTAAGTGAATTATGTACCAAAAGTGTTATTCAATGGCCAATAATTCTAAAAGAACCTTATTAATCAGTGGTGTGTTCAATCTTGTACCAAAATATGTACTTCCTAGTTCCTAAAGTCAATTTGATATCTGGTCTAGTATCAAACAAACAATTAGACATCAATTTTTTGAGTTAGTTAATTTTCTTCAATCAACAGCCATAGACTATAACTGTGATGTTCTTATTGCTTCCCTTACCCACTTGCCATTCCACCTCTAACACCAGTTGTTGTGGATGAATTTCTTGAACCACATCCTGAATATTCTAGCAAAACATAGAATAAATTCAAATGTAATTAATAAAGGAATCAAGAAGCATAAAATGAGATAAACAAAATAGGAAAAATCAAGAAAATGTAGAAAATAAACAAATCTATATCTTGCTTTGTTTCTTCACATTTGTCAAGTTCATCATTGTATTCAATGTCATGAATGTCAAACTTTGAGGGACCTAACCAATTTTGAGTGCAAATGAGGACTTTCGTCAATTTTACGGTAAGAGTACTTCTAAATTGATTTAACATTCTTCCTCTAATACTAAAAGTTGAATCAAAAGCCACTGTTGATATTAGGACAACTAATAAATCTCTAGCTATCTCTGATAGGATATTGAAACTTAAGACATTAAGCCTCCACCATGCCAAAATATCAAGTTTTCATCTTCATCCACACAAGCTTCATTTAAAAATCTTTCCACCTTATTCTTTGCCTCAATGGTGTCCTTTTTCTTTAGGTGTGATTTAAAGGTAGCACACCTAGCCTTATAGGCATGACTTTCAATAGCAAATGAAGTAGGTTGTAAATCATCAAGGTTTACCTTGCCTATTGTAGATGCATTAGGTTAGCCATATTCATTTGAGTACCACTCATACATCATTACCAAATCATCTTTAACCTTTTTACCTATTACTTGTGCCATGTCTTCCCTAAAAATTTCTTCATAAGCTAAATTGTATCTAGGGTTTAGAACATTTGCAATGAATAGAAGAGCATTCATGTTCTCAATCTTTCTACAACATATCTCATACTTGATTTTCATGTCTAATGCCATCACATGCAAAATTGAGTCATATATGTTACCATCATTCCATTTCTTAATTTCACTTTGCACTAAAGATAAATAAGTGCACATAGAATTTGAAGTGACATACAATGAGCCCAAAAAAACACAGTGACATCATAGAAAATTTATGAAAGCCCTTGCATTATTCTAATCAGCAATGGTAGGTGGCCCTATTCTCTTGGAATCCTCCGTGAAATAAATGGAGTAATTAGTGTTAGCCTCCTCTAATCTCTCATATACTTTTTGGTACTTCTCTACTACCTCTAGCATTTTAAAGGTAGAGTTCCACCTTGTGCGCACAACAAGAGACACAAATGATATATGAGTGATGTGTTCTTCCTCAAGGACTTGTTTGAATTTAGATAACCTAGAGGGAGAGGAACTCACATATCTTATTGCATTCCTAATTATTGAAATTGAGGTATGGAGATCCTTCAAACCTTCACTCACTATTAGGTTTAGGATGTGGGCACAACACCTCACATGCAACATCTCACCATCTATGATTAACCCTTCTAGTTGTTCCTTTTTTCTTTAAATATGCTATACCCCCATCATTAGAGCTAGCATTATCCATAGTTACAACGAACAACTTCTTCACACCCTACTGATTGATGCAATTTTCCACATGTTTTCCTATGATTTCTTTTTTTGTGGTTTGTATAAGGGAGAAATTTATTATCCTTTTTTGCAACTTCCAATCATGATCTATAAAGTGAATTATCAAAGCCATATAATTAAGGTTCTACACACTAGTCCAGTAACTAGTAGTTATACATGCCTTAACACAATCAGATTTCGATAAGACTTTTAATCTCACCTTCTCTTCTAAGTACATCCTCATGCAATCTTTTCTTATCGTCTATCAAGATGGCATATGTAGTTATGGTTGCAACCTTTTACATATATATTTAAATCCATAACATTCAACCACTCTAAAAAGTTGTTCATCACATGTAACAAATACAAAAATTGCTTTTCTAAATGCTTTTTAGTCATAAGTGCATGGGGCTGAACCTACTAATGTTGCCCTAGTAGATTTCTTTTCAAAATCAAGCACTTGTTGTTTAGGATTGGAGGAAGAATGTTAGATCAATTTCTTTTATCAGTGCCACTTATTGAGCTATCCTTCTACTGCACAATAACTTCCTTTCTTCATTTGCGAGATCTTTACAATGGCCAGCAAAGCTTGATATTTTTCTTTTTCATCAAATCAAAGAAAATTTGAAAACTAGAAGATTTAGAATGCATGAGCCATTGAGGCATTTAAGGCTTTAGATATTTATATTTCGGTGATCTCATTATTAGGTTCTTGTATAATAGTGTAGGCCATGCAAGATACGATGTTAATTGCATGTTCTGGGAGAGGTTGAACATCTATATCCTCATCATCAAGTTTTAGTTCCTTACTTTTAAGCTTCTTATCAAATATCTTTCTTAATGTGTAACACTCACATGTAGTGTGAATTAAAGATCAATGATATCTATAAAAGTTTGGGACTTTCTTTTGTGTTTTGATTGGTGTCCCCGTTTAGGCAAGTAAAGTTATGAGCCCATCTTTACCCAAGTGGCTAGGAGTGCATGTACCTTATTTATGGAATAGAGGAATGGTGGAGAAGGTTTTTTCCAATTATCGGACCTTAGTTTATTACTGTAAGTTGTCAGTGGTGGAGCTTGATTATAGTCCTTAGCCTTCTAGAAGTTAAGTTTGTAAGCAAATGTCTTCCTTTTGCTTGTGGGTTTTTCCATAGACATTATGTTATCCTTATTGTCATAAGTTTTAGTTTTATAAGCTTGTTGTTTGAGAGAAATTGAAATCCTTCCAATGTGGGTTGTTACTTCTTGGGATGTGTGGATATCTCCATGGTGTAGATATGGCATCATTATGTCCTTCATATTGGCAATATAACCTTATTCCAATGTGGACTAAGCAATTTCTTCCTGATAGTTTTGTGCTTGGTTACTATATCTTTTAACAAATTGAACAATATCATCTCCCTTTCTTTGTCTAATCTATCTAAAATCCATAAGGTGAGTATTTCCCTTGTTTATAAAGAATTTATTGTAGAAAGTCATCACCATTTCATTCCAATTTCCAATGGACTTAGGCTGGAGTTCATATACCACAAATAAGCCTTTCTAGATAGGGACTTTTAAAAGTCTCTCAGTTGTATTTCATGATTTGCTCCAAAGACTCCTAAATCATCGATGATTTGTTGAGTGTGCTCCTTAGCATTCCTACTTACTTCAAACTTATAGAATAAAGGTGGCTAATAACCTGCTAGGTATAGGTGAATGAACAATTTGTAGGGGAAAGGTAGTCTAAAATCAATATCTACTACAACACCCTTCTTGGCCTCTTTAAGGAGACACCTAATATCTTTATGAATAACCATTGACAATAGCTACTAGGCATTAATTTCTTATGGATTAGAAGTTGGTGACCTTAGAGCCTCTTGAAATGTGATAGATTGCATCCCCTATATATCTTTTACTACTTCTAAGACAAAACCTGGTTAGAGCTCTTGTATGGTCCATTAGGATTTTCCAATCTAATAGAAGTTGACACTGTAATTTTAGAAGCTAAATGTTATTGCAAGTATAAAGTTTGGGGTTTACCTCTTTGTATCATACTATTTAGCAAGCAAGTAATATTAGAAAGGGTTTGACTCTTCTGATATTAATTTTTCATTAAATGTCCCAAAGCATAGATTGGCATGATCGTCATGAGTGTGGTCCCCATAGTGGTAGGGAATTGTTTTGTAACAACACTAATCGTTATTCCACTAGTTAACTTTTGTTAAGGTTTAACATTCAAAATATTGGAATTGGTCCTAATTGTTTGCATGTTAATGTCATTTGGCAAGTAGAAGAGATTTGTTGGGACAACTTTCAGTCCCATACGCATAGATTTGTTGACTAGTGAAGAGTTGTTGACAATTTCAAGGGTAAATCTAAGAGGCAACCTATATGGGATTGCTCTTTATTTCAGAGGAGAGGTAGTGATAAAATTTTCATCATTTCCACCACTACTATTTGGAGCTATCGCCTCTTTCCCAAAAGCCATTACTATATCTCCTTAGTAGAGTCGTTAAAATATAAGGGGGAGGGGTTTGAGAACTCGAAGGTATAAGTACAATAATAAAACTAGCTTATAAAGGAAGTTGCTATATACTAAGAAGTAGACACCTTAGACAAGGGTTATTCAGTAGGGAAAAGGGAACAAAAGGTCAAAATGTCCTAAAGGGTCTAAGGTTCAGGCCAAGTGAGTTTCATGGTTTTTAATGTCTCACGATTGCAGAAGTCTAGGTTAGTTTGTATGGGTCTAAGGGTCTCTAATGGCTATAAAGTCTCAAGAGTTATCATGATTTGGTGATGGTAAGAGTGGGGATCCTATTTATAAGGTCTTGGTCATTTATAAGAATTAACGAGGGTAGTGTAACAGTCTATTTGTAAGGATGGTAGTTAGGGGAGATGATGGAGAAGTGCTGAAGGAGTCTTAAGGTTAATGAAAAGCTAAAGAGAGGAATCTGTGGCATAAGGCATTTACGGTTATTTAAAGTGGACTAAATTAGTGAGATGGCTAAACTGGTGGGACATCTATAAGGTAAGGTTTTTAAAGGATGATAATACTAAGGCATCAATATTCCTAAATGGAGGTAGTTGTATTTCCTAGAAGAAGGTCTTTTAGAGGTCAGGGTTCTACATGAGCGATTCTTCCTAAAGGTAAGTTTACCTAAGGTGGGTGTTCCCTTACTCACCCTTTCTTTAGGGATTTATAAGCGAAAAGTTAAGTATGACATACTTAATTCTTTATGCTTTTGTAGGCATAGTCTTACTCTAATCTTATCATACTACATTCAAGAGAAGTTTCCAAAGAGCTTGGTGGGGAGGCCGATACCTGTCCCCACTGTCAAAGTTATCATTGCCCTTGATCGAGAACACTACTAATTGGCACAATGCCTCTATACCATCTTATTAGTTCAAGATTGAGTTGCATTCTATAAGCACACTAACATTGGGGCCATCTATTTGAGAGTTTGAAAACTAAGAGCAGGGTCCTACCCACGAGAGTTGTAAAAAAGCAAGGTCCTACCCTCAAAGTGTGATATAAGAAAGACGTAATATATCTTTACAAGCTAATTATAATAGTAGGTCCAAAGACCTAGAGAGTGAGAAGTAGATTGTCAAAATAGACAACCAACCATTTTAATAGTAGTAAAATAAGCATGCCATGTAGACAAGTAGGGGTAGCATCCTTAGATTCTTGAATTATGTAGTCATGTAGAGTGAGCGAGCTTTGTGTTGAATGTTCAAGTTGCAAGTAATGTTTTTAAAGTCTATAAGGTGGAGTCTTAAGCTTCGTGCTAGTTGCCAAGGCCATAAGTGAGGGTATCAAGGTCCATGTGATTAAGGCTTGGGCTTTAGAGCCTCATATTATAAATGGATTAGTGGGCTAGGAGCATGGTGCTACCAAGAAGTCTTTGAGTCTTTATTTGATTACTTTTTCTCAGGGTCATGTCCTTTGTTAGGACCCATGACCCATGAATCATTTGAGGCTAATTTGTCTTAAATCTTGTAAATCTCTATAGGTACAACATTTAAGCTTTATTTGCATGCAGAAGAAATAAAAAAGGAAAGAAAATGAAAAAGAAGATGTTTTCTTCTCTCATGTTTGGTAGAGGAGACAACAAACTAGAAAGAAATTATTTTTCCTTGTTTGGTTGAACAGAAAAATGAGAAGAAAGAAATTCTACTGGGTTTAAATAATAATAATGCCCTTTACTTAGCCATCAAATTCTTAAAAATAATTTCTATCCTATACAAATAATAACATAATTGGATTACAAAAATATGAATAAATTTTTATTTTATACATTAAGTTAGTATTATGATTAATCAAATAAGTTGGATAAAATTAATGAAATAATTTATAGTTATTATTAAAATTAAATAATATTTATTTAACAACGGTATTACAATCAGCAAAATTAGTGATGGTTAGAATTAAGAATAAGAACTAGTCATTTTTAAAATTAATAAAACAAGAACAAGTTATTATTGAGAAAAGTGACACTATTACTAAAATTAATAAAATAAATATCCAATTTAGATAAGAATACAAATTGAGTTTACAAAGGAGATTTGTTTTGTTAAATTTGTTTGTTCTATATCATAATTAATATATATATATATATAAATAAATATATATTAATGAATGGAATAATTTTATTCAGCTGTTGTTTAAAATGACTAAAAATATTTGTTAAAAACTTAATTATTTGTAAGAATATGTATAAAATGAAATAACTAAATTATGAAATGATTATAAATAAAAATGAATATGTATTGGAAACTAAAAAAAAGAGCTTTTTTAGTTATTTTTATATGTATTGAAATAAAAAAGTATACAACACTTACAAACAAATTGCATGGAAAGAAGGTGAAACCAACAATAAAGCAAAGAAAATAATAGATCCGTAAGAAAGAAGATGAGAAAACATGAATTTTATCTTCAAGACACATGTAAAATGGATAAAATTGAAAATTTCCTTTTGTTAAGCACTTTATACATTTCTCCTCCAATTTCTCTCCATGGTTGGATAGAACAAAAATCAAATGGACCATCTGAGATTATTCTTCCATTTTCTTTCCTTTTATCCTTGCATCAAAGGGAAGAAATTCTTTTTTCTTTCTTATTTTCTTCTCTTAAATTTCCTTCTCCCTTAATTTCTATCCAACCAAACAATGGCTTAAGGATCTTCAGGAAATGTACCATATCCAATCAATATTGAAAGTCAAACTATAGGTCTTATATAAATGATACCTTTTTTGGCTAGGATTTGTAGATGACATTTAGGTTGCATTTGTTTTGCTAGAAAATATTTTTTATAAGAAAATTTTAATATTTGTATATAAGTAGAGGATTTTCATATCTGAACAAAGTTAGAGAAAAAAATGTTAGAGGGGCTGAAACAAAATTTATTAAGAACTTTATGAAAATATTTTAATTTTGTGGGTTAAGTACAAATTTTCTCTAAACAAATATATGAAAAATGTAGAAAATTTTTTTGGGTAGCTAAAGCCATCCCAAAGGGCAATTATCCTTGTTTTCATGCCACTTGTATAATATATGATTAACAAAATAATGTAAGTTATAATTATGGTTGTCAGACTCACAATTTTACTCAAATTCACAAAGCCTTGTAAACTCAACTTGTAAAATTGACTCGAGTTTAGTTATTATGATAGATATTTAATAAAAAATCATACATACATATATAAAAATATAATATGCCCATAAATTCATGAAAAATTAATGAAATTTAATAAGAATTATGATATAAGAAAGTAGCAATAGAATAAGTTAATATTAAAATAGTCTCAATATCATAAAAAATTTATTGTTAACAAGAGCCACAACAATTAGTAAAAGTCATTAGATGGTTTGAGATGACCGCTATTATTTTTTTTATCATCAAATTCATTAACATTTTCATTTTTAGAAATATGATCATCATCAAATTCATCTGATGCTATATCTTTTAAACTTACATCGTGCTCAAAACTTTGCTCCTCAAGGATATTAATTTCTTGATTGTCAATCTCATCCTCATGATAAAGTTTTCCAATAGTTTCACTAACATCTTTGATTGTCCACTCATCATTTGAATGAATATCCTCAAAATCAAATTCTGCACTTCTAGGTGCATGCTTCTTTTTTAGTTTCAAATTGCACTTTACATATACTAAATCATTTATCTTTTTTTGGTGCAAATGATTTCTTCATTTTGTATGAATCTAAATTTAACAAAAGCAAAAAAAGAAAAAAAGTTCAAAAGACAAACATTCTTAAACAATTAATAAGTTAAATAAGTTCAAAAAAATTTATTGACTTATCATTTCAAAAGCATTCCAATTATGCTTACACCTAGATAAACTACAAGTCAAACTAAGAATTCAAATAGCAAGCCCTTTTAATTCTAGACAGCTATCTCCATAAGCATTCTACCACTTAGTAGGGGGCATTTTTTCTCAGTTTGCTATTGTAGTGTCACATCCAAATAAATTTTTAGCATTCCTAAAAAATATAACTTGGATATCGATTTTGCTTTCTTCTATATGGTCTTTCGCCATTCTTTCAAAGCAATGATAAAATCCCTTTTTAACTTCATAATAATCACACTTGAAATTGAGACTATAGTGATAATGAGGGTTAAGGTAATAACCTATTGCATGTAGGGGCATGTGGAGCTGAGATGCCCACCTTTCATCAATAATATTCAATATGACTTCGTATCTAAGAATTAATAGTTTCAAATTATATTATTATCAATTGAAATATATAGAAAAATATTAATATAACATTAAAATTGTTTTCTTATCTTTGCTTATCATTGTTGAGATTGGCTTGTATCTTTTCTTTTGCACAATTCATTTCCTCATATATGAATTTCATGGCTGATTGTTCATCAAAATCCACCAACTTTAGAACTTTAATGAGAGGACAAGTAGCCTTAAGACATGTGGTGACATTCTTCCAAAATTTAGAATCTAAAACCATATTTTCAATTGTCTTTCCATCCTTGGTAGATGCAAACATGGATAGTTTTAATTTGCAAATCCTAATATTCTTAGTTTTTTTTTTGTTTCTCACAACAATCAAATCCACATTCTTCAACTACTCATGTTTGTCTCAGATCCATATGATAACATTTACTTCACAAAATGTTATAATAATATTCACACAACAATCAAATCCATTGGCATTTGCCTTGAAAAATATAGCTTTGGTAACATCAACTTTACAAAATCAGTTTTTTTTTAACTGGATAACAAGGTATAAGACAAAGAAGAAACAAATCCGAAGAAAACACAAAAAGTTATCATATCAAAATGAGACCCATACAAAGAAAGATCAGAGCATACCTTAGCTTAGAATATAAAAAATAATAATTATATTAGTATTGCACTATTGCTCCATACTCAAGGGAAGAAGACCAAAACTCTCAACAAAATTGTCTATGATATCCATAGTACAGAAGCTTGATTCATAAGGAATAGAAAAGATTTTAAGGGAATCAAATTAGGATTCTAGAAACCAAAAGTCCGGCAACAAAAAAACTCTAATTTATTTATTTTTGACTTATATCAATTAGTTTAATTGTGATTTTTTTCCTTTTCGGAACTTAGACATATGAGTCAGCATTAAGGATCTAACTTTTTATTAACTTTTTAACTTTTCTATAATCCAAAATAATAACTTGAATGAGTTTAAGGGTCTACCAAATTTACATGAGTTTAGCCAATTTGACCATGAGACTAAAAGGACCAAGTTTAAGTGTCTGAGTTCACTTGGTTGAGTGCAGCAAACTCTTGAACTTGTATGAGTTTACTCACGAGTTTGACAACCATGATTATCATTGTAGTGAGGGAAAATAACTTTTTCTTTGAAGTAGTAGATGTTATTTTTATTATACTCTCCACATATAATATTGAATAAATAGAATATTTTTTTGTCATCTCAATATTTTATAATTATAAATAAATGAAATATATGCTTTCTATCAAAACAAACGAAGCATTAATACTTTGCTTCATTTAAGTAAAATAATGAAACTTTTTTGTTTAGTTTCCATAACATTTGAAGAAAAAGAATATAAACCCCGTTCCAATATTTGTGTTTAAAAGATAAAATAGTACTTTTTAATTAAGTCGTGAAACTTTCAATCAATTTGTAAATTAGGAAAATATAAATATAATTAAAGATTAGTTTGTTTTGACGGAAAATAAAATTTTAGGGAAAATGCTTTTATAAAAAAAATATTCTAGAAATGAATTAATTTTTTGTTATTTGAATAACATAAAAGAAAATGCTTTCTTGTATTTGATATATAAAATCAAATTATTTTCTTTCATTAAAATTAAAATATCACAAGCCATTTAATAATTGTTTTGTTATTAGAATATTTTCAATGTAGATATCAATAAATCTTTACTAATAAAATTCAGAAGTTAAAATACAATTTGTATTAAAATAAAATTGAAAGAAAAATGTTTAAATCCTTCTTTTTTTTTTAATCTTTATACATAATATATTTACATTCAATTGATTTTAGCAAAAATGATTAATTATCTTTACCAACTCTTTTTATTATATAAATATCTTCCTAAATATATTTAATAACAATATTGAATATTCATGTTTATAGGAATGGAGAGAGAGAGAGAGAGAGAGAGAGAGAGAGAGAGAGAGAGAGAGAGAGAGAGAGAGAGAGAGAGAGAGAGAGAGAGAGGGGAGA
>JANHAO010014634.1:0-15223 GCA_026873985.1 Saraca asoca
AAACCTATGATCAAAATGACCATATATTTGCACCTAATGATGAAACAGTGAGAATGGGCATACAAATTTGCAAAGAAAATGATATAACCTATTATAGGCGAAAAAGGCCTTAGAAGAATGCGACAGGTCCGAACCCGCCAAAGGCCAGATCGTTTAGCTCGCTGAAGGCGCCCAACAAACTATACCTCGTTCGCTACTAGACAGTGATACAGTGAGGTGATCACAAGACCAACTCATCAAGCAGTCAACCATCCTGCTTGAGCTCGCTATCTCGCTACAGCAGCATCGAGCTTGTTACAGCGACCTTCCATAATGACCCCGAGCTAGGAACCTCAGCTCGGGATGACAAACACCTCACACGATAAAGTAATGCCCAGCGACGGACACATATAAATACAAGTCCACAATCGACAAGAGGGACCCACCCGTAGCCTACATCCTGCAACAGCCAGATTTTAGCTTTTATTGTCTTTTCCATTTATAACTTGATCTAACATAACTGTAGCTTGTAATTAATGCATGTAACTCTCCCTTCCTCTACAAATAGGAATGTATTGTTAGAAGAGGAGAGGAGGCCGGCATCTTTATAAGCCTATACTCTGTATAAATAATTCTCAACATTAATAAAATCTCTGCCATGGACGTAAGGTCCGATGCCAACCGAATTTAGCCGAACCATGTTAAAAATATCGTACCGCACTTCTTCCTCTCCCTTTGCCCCATTGCACTTCGGAAGTAGTATAGGATCCCAGAACTCATGCTCCGTTGGCCGGAATCTGGGATTCTTTGCACGAACCAAATTTTGATGTCAACATTTTGGCATCGTCTGTGGGGATCCACCTGCTCTCTGAAGTCTCCACTGCAGCTTAACAATGGCAAGAGGAAGAACCACTTGGAGTTCAACCACTCCAGCCCTCCAACCGATGGAAACTCCTATTGCGAGGGCTCACCAATAGTCTACCGCCACTCCTGAAACTCAAGAGGCACAAATGCCCAGCCAATCCCATCCAGCACTCCAAAGCATGGTAAGAGAGCTAGCTGAAACTATCAAAGTGCTGGTATAGGCCCAAGTTCAGAGCACACAAAGATAAGAAGAAATCATTGCACAGCTCTAGCAGCTCTATAAAGAGGCTCATAAGGAATCTCACAAAGATTATGATAGTCAGCAACTGGGGGGATCGCAATGAGCAGGAAGCTCTACCCCTCAGTCTGAGACATGTAATTGGACAATGGAGGAAATCTTCCGCAGGCTTGAACGGCTAGAAGAGCATCTGCAACCTCAAAGCCACCAGCCTCGTCATGAGGAAAGCTCTCCATTTTCTGTGGAGATTGAGACGCGACCTCTCCCACAGAAGCTCAAAGTCCCCGTGATCCCACTATAAGATGGGAACAGCGACCCGAGTGACCACCTGGACGTGTTCAATACCTAAATAGACCTCTAGACTACTGATCCCCTGGTGAAATGCCACGTCTTTCCTGCCACATTAGGGGGAATGCCTCGAGCATGGTTTAGAAGCCTACCGACTCACAACATCGACAGCTGGGAAGAATGTCAAAGGAAGTTCATCAACCAATATCGGGCATTAAAGAAACAGCTTGCACCCCTTGCCATCTGGCGATGATCTTCTAGCACAAGGGCGAGTCGCTCAAACACTATGTGGCCCCATTTAGGCACAAGGCCAACTCCATAGAGAATCCCTCAGAGGAAAGTATTTTAACAATGATCTCAACGGGACTTCGCAAAGATGAAAAATTATACTGAAGCCTCTATAAGTCCCTAGCTCGAGATCTCGTTGAATTCTATGAGCGAGCTACTAAACAAATAAGATGGGAAGAAACCTTCGGAACGGAGGAGCCCAGGCACAGAGCGGACACCAGTGGTCCCACCATGAGCAAAAAGAGGGGTAGCGAGAGTCATGATGATCCCACTCTTTAATCCGTGAGAAAGGCAAAGCCTCAGTGACTTGGAGGCCGCTTCGAAAGCTATAGCATCCTGTCTGATACGCAGGATAGAATTTTTGCCATTGAAAAGAACAATTAGGACTTCGAAAGGCCCAAACCGATAAGGGCCACTGCCAAGTCCAAAGGCCAAAGTAGATTTTACGCTTACCATAATGAGGCTGGACATACCACCTCAGAGTGTCGGGCACTGAAAGACGCCATCGAAGACCTCATCAGAAGAGGCTGACTGCAGGATTATATGGTAAGACTGCCTGGACAGTGCTCTCAACAGGCTCAGCGAGTTGACACCTAAGAGCTTAAGCCCTCCATCAGAACCATATTCTAATCCTGTAACACTTATTTGTTATCAATGGTGATTAATTGTATCATTAATTGGACACTGAATCAATAAAAGTTGCCAATTGACCAAGAAAGGCATTGTCTAGACAAAGAGTTTTCACTCTGTCATTGAAAGGATTCATCCGGAGGTGAAACGATGCAAGGCCTACCATGTCGATACATCCAAAGCAAGCCACATTCTAATTATGACCAAAGGAGCGAATTCCCCAACCACTAACCAACAAGCTTGTTGTTTCACTGAGCAACGAGCTTGCTGTGGGACTGAGCAACAAGCTTGCTGTTTTGCTGAGTAACAAGCTTGCTGTGGAACTGAGCAACGAGCTTGCTATCTCACTGAGCAATGAGGTTGCTGCTGGGCTGAGCAACGAGCTTGTTACGAGACTGAGCAATAGGCTTGCTATCCCACTGAGAATAAGCTTGCTACTAGACTGAGCAACGAGCTTGCTGTCCCACTAAGCAACAAGATTGTTGTGAAACTAAGCAACGAGCTTGCTGTGGTACAGATGTACAACCCTACTTGGCGATATGTTATCACCATGCCATAACAAAATAAGATCGAGGGTGAGACGGCCCCAGAACCTACCTCGGTGATGTGCTCAAACTCAACGATAAGTTACCAACCCACTACAGTGCAAGAATGCTGAAACAAAATCATTGCAGCTTTCATACAACTAAGCACCCGTAGCTAGCATGTGGACAAAAAATCATAACTCTCATGCGGACGAACTCTCATGGCTCACACCAGATTTCTCATCAGTCATAGCTCATATGCGACCTGACTCTCACTTGTTAAGAACAACCAAATAAAAGGCAGAAAACTAAAGCATAGCCGATTGGCCAAAGAAACATTTTATTGATCATCAGAAATTTATATACAACTATGATGCATAAAGCATCCGTTACAACATTCAGAATAGCTCATACAGCAAAAAGACCTCACTCTACAAGGCAAAATTATATCAGAAGAAGAAATGCAGAAACAAAGGTAAAAAGCTCAAAGACCTGACACTACCATACCTATAAGAAATATTAGAAGGCCAGTCAGTGAGCTCACACCTACAAGAAGGATAGCAACCTCCAGCTGCTCCTATTTATTTCCCTTTAGCGTGTCCACCTAAGCCAGACCCTATGCAAATCCAAAAGTCATAAAAGTTGACTAGCCAAGCAACAGCTCACAAGCAACGCTGGGAGGAGATAATTCGAGATCTGCACAAGACTCCCCAGGAGCCCACCAGAAGGGTCCTACAGTGAAGCCACGTGCAATAGGCTATCCATGCCTCCCAACACTCTGCAACAGGCCATCCATGTCTTGACAAGCTTCGTCAGAAGCCAAGACATAAAAATGCAGAGGGCTCATCAGTCTCCTTCATCAAACTTTTTTGAGACAAAAGAGGGAATTCCTTAGGCTATAAAAAGACCTGCTCGACCTATTGAAGAATCCAAAAGACATTTGACTGATCTTCATCCAACGGCTCAAAACCAGTGGTAATGCCATGCCAACGGCAAAAAATGGCACATAGAAGAAAGCATGGCCTAAAGCAAAATGAAAAGATATCTGAAACAACAATTTGGTCAAGCAAAGATATCGACTGGAAATACGGATATAGCCTCGAAAAACTTACAACTCCCGATCCGTAAAGCAAACCGAGAGTTGGGGGGCTTGTGTTAGAGGTAAAAAAAGGCCTTAGAAGAATGCGACAGATCCAAACCCGCCAGAGGCCAGATCATCTAGCCCGTTGAAGGCGCCCAACAAACTTTACTTCGCTCGCTACTAGACAGCGATACAATGAGGTAATCACAAGACCAGCTCATCAAGCAGTCAACCATCCTACTCGAGCTCGCTATCTCGCTACAGTAGCATCGAGCTCGCTACAGCAGCATCGAGCTTGCTACAAGACCAGCTCATCAAGTAGTCAACCATCCTACTCGAGCTTGCTATCTCGCTACAGCAGGATCGAGCTTGCTACAATGACCTTCCATAACGACCCCAAGCTAGGAACCTCAGCTCGAGATGACGAACACCTCGCATGGTAAAGTAACATCCAGCGATGGACACATATAAATACAAGTCCACAACCGACAAGAGGGACCCACCCCACAGCCTATATCTTGTAACAATTGAATTTTAGCTTTTATTGTCTTTTCCATTTGTACCTTGATGTAACACAATTGTATCTTGTAATTAATGCATATAACTCTTCCTTCCTCTACAAATAGGAATGTATTGTTAGAAGAGGAGAGAAGGCCGGCATCTTTATAAGCCTATACTCTGTATAAATAATTCTTAACATTAATAAAATCTTCGCCATGAACGTAGGGTCCAATGCCATCCGAATTTAGCTGAACGATGTTAAAAACACCGTACCGCACTTCTTCCTCTCCCTTTGCCCCATTGCACTTCGGAAGCAGTATAGGATCCCAGAACTCATCCCCCATTGGTCAGAATCTAGAACTCTTTGCACGAACCAAATTTTGACGTTAACATAACCAAAGAAAATAATAATAATAGGGTAATTAGATTTAGCTTTGCCTTAATTAGCATATTGGTAACCTTCAACATCATTCTTCTTGCAAATGGTTTTTGTATTTCTATTTGGTACTTTTTCAAATGACATTATCAGCCTTGTAACAGACAAATGTAGCATATCAACATTAGAGAAAATCACTGACGATAAAAACACATATATGTAAAAGTCTTTGAAAATGAAGTGATAAGTAGAAGGGTTTGTGAAGTCATGATGCTCACCTATTCATTTCTGTTGAAATGTTAGAAGACATTATAAATGCAAAGAACTATCTTTAGCCTCAGCAATTGAAAAGTTTCAGAATAAGTTAAATGCTAACCTCTGCATACCTATCCCCAGCAGCAAATGTATGAACTCTGTTTCCTCCCTCCACCCAGCTCAAACTAGTTTCTTTCTTTATTCCTTGGTCCTTTAGCATCTTCCTGGCTTTGATTATTTTTCTATTGATCCATGGCAAGTGGCTATAAGGATGACACATCAATTTGATGTTTTTTCAAATGCTCCTTTTTGCCTTGTGTTATGTTCTATCAAACATAAGAACATGATCTTTACTGCTTTGATTTCACCTATACGCGAGTTTTCTGTTTTCTCCATTGTGTTGGTTCATTATTAAACCCTTTTTTGCAATTATGCCATCTCATCCATTGTTTCTGACTTTTTACAATTTTGGTTTGTTTGTCCAATTTGCTTTAGGTGCATACCGAAAGAATCTTGCAAGTTTTGTGAAACTTCTACTAACTTTTACGTGAATCTTGGAAACCCATTTTTTTTTATAAATTGCAACCCCATATGGATTTTTTATGTGATAAATATGCAAAATTTTGAAACTCCATAGACCATAAACTGGAGTTGTAATTTTTTTTTTTTTGTCAAGAAAAATTCAAGTATGAAAAACTTTCATACTTTCTATAAAAGAAAAAAGAAGAAGAAAAGGAAGATACCATTTAAGTGTCTTCATGCATATTTCATAACCTTTACAACTTGTTTGGTTAAGTACAATTGTTGTAGACTTTTATTTAGTGATGACTAAATACATATTTTGGTTTTTTACTAAATAAACACATATCAAATTTAGTTTTTCATATAGATTTGATATTAATTTAGTCTTCTAATAATTTAGTTCTAATCAATTAAATCCTTCTCTTAATTTGCTATTAAAATAGGCAAAGGAAACAGTGGTGAAATGTTGCCACATTTTGAAAAAGAAAATAACAAGCCACATGGATTCGATTACCTCTTTCTTACAACAAGTGAACAAAAGTATTTGTCGTAGGCATGGCTCAAAAGAAAAATAATAAGCCACATCAATAAACCTCCTCAAACAGATTTTGTAGGTTCTATAGGCATTGCTTTAATCATCTGTATTGCATCCTGCAGTTTTCTAGATTGACATAACAAGTCCACCATGGAAGCATAGTGTTGGGCTCCTAGTTCAATATCATAATCTTTCATCAAATCAAAATAACATTGGCCTTTCTCTACTAATCCTGCATGGCTGCAATCATAAAGTATGCATAAAAAGGTGATGAAATTTGGCTTCATACCAACACCTTCCATCTATTTGAACAGCTCAAAAGCCTTGTTTTTGTGTACATGTTGAGCACACGCTATCAGCATTGACCAAGGTTTTTCACAGGTATCTCACCAAAATCCTTGTAAGCTCCTTCAACAACTTCGCACTTGGAGCCTAATGATATCAAAGAACTACCCACAAAACTTGATGATTAAAAGCTTGTCTTAAAGCACAATCCATTTATCTGCTTCCCCAATTCAAGTATTATAAATAAAACCTTGAGATAATCATAGCAAAGATTGGAGCATTATAGATTATAAAATTAGAAAAAGAAAATATTCCTAACTGAATGAACAAGTATTATAGATTATGCTTTTTCAATTATATGTGGGTTTACATGAAACAAATGTCTTTTTTCTATTTGATATCAATGTATTGAAAAAAAATTATTGCTCTATCAAATGTCTTTACATTTTTTTATTAGGATGGTGTTGAAGTTGATTTGGAAGATCAATTTTCATCTATAGATGCAAGAAGATCATCAGGAGGAAGTAATCAAGATAAAAATACCAATGATCGTACTCGATCTTTTTAAGTTCTCTTGTTTTAAATAGTTTTGAAATGGAATGTAAAAGCCAATTAATGTTGTGGTTTTTAGTTGTACATATGAATATTTTATTTTCTTTGGTTTGTGATATGAGACAAGTTACATTTGAAATTTTTAAATATATACAAATTTGTATCTTTAATTATATGGATTTATTATTATATTGGTTTTCATTTTATATTGATTTCTTATTACACCATGAGTTTGTATTTTTATTTTATAGGTATAATTAGTATCATTAATGAATACAATAAATAGAATGAATAATTTGAAATTTTTTTAAAAAAATATAAAAAATTTAGCGACGAGTATGTAACCGTAGACAATTTCAATAAATATTTCTAAAAATAATAGCAGTGGTTACATAACCCCTACCAATTAAAATTGTGAATTTTTTAAAAAATAATAATAGCGGTTATATCCCCACCATTTTAATTTCAAAATTTTTTGATAAAAATAAAGTCAGTTAATCACTGGAAAATAATCACCGCTAAATGCTCTATGTATGATTCCAGTGGTTACACATAATCTATGTTAATATCAACTCGTTGCCACGTTTTTTAACGATTCTCATAACTGCCGCCATTGTACTCAATAGCAATTCAAATCACTGCTATAGACAGTACGTAACCGCCACTATTTTGAGCTTTTTTTTTTTTTTTTGTAGTATCATGTGCAAAGTAATTTATAATTATACAATTGCATGTGATTTTTTTTATATTTTTAATATGTATCATTATAAAACAAAAAATTTATCAATTCAAAATAATAATTTTGAGTAGAAAATCTTAGAATGCCATGAATAATTTAATAATTATTTTTCAATCTTAACACCCAAAAGAATGACAATTAAAAAAAAAAAGCAAAAACTCACCCCTTGGGCCTCTGTCCTTGATTTGGACCATTAGAAGCAAATTGTCATGGAAAAGAAGTATGAATTTGTCTAATTATTTGTTCATGATGACAAATGCTGATGTCATTTAGAATAGGACAAATGATATCAATGTGCTAAATAATGATAAAGTTGATATATAATATCCTGTTTAAAAGAAATAAACATGAGAAGGCTCCGAATAAAATCATATTAAAGTATGTGTCTAATTAAAAGACATCTTCCATTAAAATAATATCTTATTTACTTATATTTATACCTGTTGACGGTGGATTTTGGCTCAGTTCAAATCCAGCCAACCAGAAGAGTTCTTGTGGACTCAAGCTATGATCCAATTGTGCAAAATGAAGAAAGAGAAGATGGAGAGGAAGAACAACAAGAACATAGAAGGATTTTTAATATGGTTTGTCTAAAACTGAACAACACTGGTCCCTATGTCCACGGATAGTTTTATTACTATAGTGAAAATTCGGCAGAGTTACAGTATGGGTTTTTTTTGCCTACTTTACAATGATCTCCCTCCTCCTATTTATAGAGATTGGGAGGTTACAAATGTAAATTTACAAGTTGTAATTCTGTTACATTAGATAATAAATATACAAGATAGCTTACACTATTACAAAATGGGTTTTGCAGGTTACTTTCTGTGGATGGGCCTATATGCTGCTTTTTGCAAATTGGCCTTGTAAATTAAGTCTAAAAGTTGATGTATGTTTCGTGCTCAAGCTCAACTAGCTTCTAGCTGGGTGAGGTACTGCATCTCATGAGCTGGGGCTCTTGTCTAGGATCGCTACTAGCCAGTAATTTCAAGCTCGCATTTGATGAGCTCAAGCAATTGGCAAGTTATTGACCATGCAAGCTAGGACTTCGTCTCTAACAATCCGAGAGCCACTATCTTAGGTCTCATCCTACGTCCCGGGTTCGTGACTAGTGAGCCAGCACTTTTGTCTAGCGAGTTGGGTTTCTGGGCAATCTGGGCTTTTTGTTAAACTTGCCTTTACGTTGGGCCTTTATCAGCATATTTTGCATTGTACCCGAAAAAACTCATAACATTAGCCCCTAGCTCTTATTGACTCCGTGGACTGAGAGCTGAATTTTGCTGAGTTTGTTAATGAAGGCTCATGCTACCGTTCAGGCTTCTGCAATTCTAAGTTTCTACTTACATGAGCATTATTAATCGAGCTATGTGAATCATGACTTTACTAGCTATCTTGTTGCTTAAGTAAGTCCCAGGAAAATGCCTTTGGCCAATGATCTCATTGTTTAGCTTCATAACAATCTTGTTGCTTAGTGAAATAGCAATCTTTAGTTGCTCAGTTTCATAACAATCTCATTACTCAGTGAGTTGTATGAGTTCGACTCTGTTAGCAATCTTGTTGCTCAGTTTCACAGCAATCTCGTTGCTCAGTTTCATAGCCATCCTATTGCTCAGCTTCATAGTAATCTTGTTGCTCAGTGAAATAGCAATCTCGTTGCTGAGTCTCACAACAATCCCATTGCTTAGTGAAATAGCAATCTTGTTGCTCAGTTCCACAGTAATCTTATTGCTAAGCATGTCATGCGCACTTGGATATCGTCCATGTTAGGAATAGCCTATTTTTTCATATGACATTTTCTTGAAAATTCATTTGGAGATTAGCATAGAAATTCAAAATGTTTTCATTAATTTTTGCATCACATTACAAAATCAAAAAATGACCCTCATTGTCGATGCCCGCTCTTGATCGGGATCTCGTTGAGGTTGGTAAAGTTGTTGCTTGAAGGGTCTGACCATGTAGTCTTGCAAGCAACCTTTTTTGACGAGATCCTCTATAGCATCCTTGAGTGCCCAACGCTCTATGGTGTTATGCTTGGCCTTGTTGTGCTAGACACAAAACCTACTTATGTTCCTGAACTTGTTAGGGGCTCTCAAAGGTTTGGGTCTCCTGAAGTCTTCTCTACCTCTTTTTGCTGTGAAGATCCTATCTTATGTGTAAGATAGAATGCTATAGCTCCTATGGCGACCTTGATTTAAGGTTGCAAGGTCCTAGCTCTCTTTGTAAGCTAGAGACTGGAGTCGTCATTTTAACCCTCATTGTTCCTCTTTTGGATGGAGCAACTCGCTTCATGCTTCTATTTGGACATCTTTGCATGAAAAGTTTCCTCCCACATGATTTGCTTAGTGGCTCACTTATAAAACTCACTCAGGTCTTGTAAATATTCTTGTACAACTTCCCAACTTTGAGAAGTCCTGCAGAGATGGCTATCAAAACACACTCATCCAAGGGATTATCCATATTATTGACCTCCTAAATCAGGTGATGTAGTCCTTTTGTGACTCATCTTTCTATTGGAAGATCATTGTGAGGTGGCAAGGTGGCATGAGCTTCCTTTTCAATGCTTTGTATTGGTCAACGAACTTCTTCTAGCACTCTTCCTAGCTACCTATGCTATGAGCTGGGAGGTTCCTAAGCCATGCTCAAGGTATATTTCCTAGCGTGGCTAGGAAGATACGACATTTAACCAAAGGATTGGTTGTTTAAAGATCCATCTGAACATTGAACAGGTCTAAGTGGTCGCATGGGTCGCTATCCCCATCGTATAGTAGAATCATGAGAATTTTAAGTTTGCTAGGGAGAGGCTGTGTTTCAATCTCTTCTAAGAATGGTGAGCTCTCGTTGCAGTGAACTTGATCATCTTGAGCTCGAGGGCATTCCTCTAGCTGCTTTACCCTTTGAAGTAGCTCTTCTACCAGTAAACATAATGTCCCAAATTACTAGCTGGAAGCCTAATGACTTCTTTCATTTTCCTAGTCATGCAAGCAGTGATCTAAAGTATGTTCTTGATTGGCTCTGCTTAAACATCCAACTTGTTACTATTGGTGCACATTTCTAGATGTAACGACCTCGGTCTGTCTTTACACACCCTAAGCTTGTGCTTCTGCTAGCATTGTAACTACCTTAGTTAATTCTCTCATCATATTTTCCAGTTTCTCCTTATGCTGGTGCCAGGTTTGCACTTTATTAGTGCCATTGACAACAGTAGTAGGTTGGTAAGAGCTGGCTGGGGGTAAGCTAGTAGCAACACCTATGATAGGAGCAATGGAGGAGTTTATTGTAGAAATGTGACCCTATGACTAATCAACTTGAGCGTTTGAAGTTCTGGTGGCTCTTCCTTTGGCCATTACAACTAAATAGAAAATCAACCAGAAAACAGATGAGTCCCCACATATTGTGCTAAAATGTTGATGGTGAATTTCTGTTTAGTCCAAATCCAGCCAACATGAAGAGATCTTGTGGACTCAAGCTGTGATCTAGTTGTGCAAAATGAAGGAAGAGAAGATGGAGAGGAAGAACAACAAGAACATAGAAGGATTTTTAATATGGTTCAACTAAAATCGAATGGCACCAGTCCTTACGTCCATGAGTATTTTTATTATTATAGTGAAAATCTGGCAGAGTTATAGTATGGGTTTTTTTTTGCCTACTTTACAATGATCTCCCTCCTCCTATTTATAGAGGTTGGGAGGTTACAAATGTAAATTTATAAGTTGTAATTATGTTATATTAGATAATAAATGTACAAGATAGCCCACAATTCTGCAAAATTGCTTCTACAAGTTACTTTCTATGGATGGGCCCTACTTGCTACTTTTTTGTAGATTGGCCTTATAAGTTAAGTCTAAGAGTTGATGCATGCTTCATGTTCGACCTCAGCTAGCTTCTAGCTAGGTGAGGTACTACGTCTCATGAGTTGGGGCTCTTGTCCGGGATCATTACTGACCAGCGATTTCGAGCTCACATTTGACGAGCTCGAGCAGTTGGCGAGTTGTTGACCATGCGAGCTAGAACTTTGTCTCTATTGAGCCGGGGGTCATTGTCTTAGGTCTTGTCTTATGTCTTGGGCTTGCAACTAGAGAGCTGGCATTTTTGTCTAGCGAGCTGGGTTTTGGGCGAGCTGCACTTTTTGTTGAACTTGCCTTTATGTGGGGCCTTTGTCAACCTAGTTTGCATTGTACTAGAAAATACCCATAACAATACCTAAAAAAATTCAAATTACATAGAATATTTTATTTGTTCCTCAAATATAAGGAATTGGTGTTGGCCATAATGGGAGCATAAATGAATAAACAGTACATTGGAATTTGTTTAGGTAAATGTTTGGGACAAGATTTAAAGTTCTTCTTTGTTTGTTGTGTGATGCCACTTGACCATCAAAATTCAAATTTAAATATAAAACATTCCTGTCATGAGGGTGGAAACCTGTTGTGGGTATTTTTGGAGCATACAAATAGACTGATAAAAACTCAATGGACAAACCCAGCTAATAAGGGCCCAATTCATCTAGGAATGAGGTTGCTAAGGCAAGTCATTTGGTCACCAAATGTAAACTCAGATCACTGGTTAACAAAGGTCAAAGCAACCTTACGTGTAGCTTCAAGTCATTGAGGACAAGGTCTAGCCTATAGCTCAAAGTATATTTTCCCAACCATCATCTAGAAGCTCACTATGATTCAATCCGAGGAGTCAACTTCCAAATTTGGAAAGTGATTAATTGCCTATTTTCATGGAAATCTATTTCCAAATTAAATATTAGAAGTGTAATTAATTCATTCTTTGAATTACATTCAAACTATAATACCTCAACCACTATAAACAGGGGATGAAATCATTGTACAAGGATAGTCAAGATATACTATTACTTAGCCAAAAAAATATAGGGAAATAAAACAATCGTGGAGATAGGCATTGAGTTAGGCCAAACCACATTAAAAACTTCTGATGTCATCTTGTTCTTCCTCTCTCTCCCTCCATCTTGTGATTTTACACTCTCAATTTGCAGTTTGGGGCTTTGGACTTTAATTGGTCAAATTCACACATAAACATTTTAGTGCTAGAAAGAGGGCGCTAAACTGCATTTTCCTTGATTTTCTATCTAATTGTGATGGCTAGAGGAAGAACCACTAGGAGTTCAAACACTGTAGTTGACCAGCCTGAGGGTCATGTGAAATAGCAGTAGGATGTATTACCAATTGGAGGCCCAATTCTTCCTGTGGCAGGCACTTTCGTCATCCCTACCATAGGTGTTGCCACTAGCGTGCCCCTATTAGTCCCTTGCCAGCCTGATACTATTGTTCCTGAGACTGATGGAGTGCAAGCATGGCATCAGCATTAGGAAGCACTTGAAAACATGGTGAGAGAACTGACTGATGTCGTTAGAGCACTAGCTCAGGCACAAGCCCAGGGCACACAAAGGTGGGTTGAGGTCACTATGCCCAGAGAAGTACTCTCGCAGCCACGAGAAGAAGTGCCAACTCCAGAGGAGAGGCCAATAAGAAGAGTACCTTAGTGCGCTAATTTAGTTCGCTCTTAACAAGATTATCAAACAGATCTTGAAGACGAGGTTGGAGGCCAAGAAGGGAACATGGGTAGATGAGTTGTAGAAGGTGCATTAGGCTTATAGAACTATAACTCGTAGCACCACAGGAGAAACTCCCTTCTCAATGGTGTACGGATCTGAGGCCATGATCCTAGCAAAACTAGTGGTAACTTCATAATGAAAAGCTACCTTCAATCTAGAGGATAACAATCAGCTGCTCGCTACAAACCTCAACCTCGTAGAAGAGACAAGAGAAATAACTCACCTTAGGATCATGATCTATTAGCAACGGATCAGGAGATACTACAACAGGAAGGTCCAAGTTCAGAATTACAAAATTGGTGATCTTGTACTGTGCCTTATTCTTCCTGGAGCACGCAAGGCCAGTGACGGGAAACTAGGTCTGAACTGGGAGGCCCATACATCATCAAGGAAGACTTGGGAAACAGAACTTAGAAAATATAAATAGAGCTGAAGTTCCACGAGCTTGGAATGCTGAACATCTACATCCATATTTCAAAATTTAACCTTGCCCTTCTAATCCTATAATGTTATTCAGGAAGCAAGCTATTGTCAGGGTTAAAAGAGCCATGGTTTGCTAGTTAAGGTCCATTCATGTTAACCTATGTGTTATCATTTGTGACCTACTGGGCATTCAACTTGGTAAATATTTATTAAGCTATGGTTTGCTAGCTGGGGTCCATTTATGTTAACCTATATGTTATTGTTTGCGACCTACTGGGCATTCAACTTGGCAAATATTTACAAAGTCATGATTTGCTAGTTGAGGCACATTAATGTTAACCTTTGTGTTATCGTTTGTGACCTACTGGGCATTCAACTTGACAAATATTTACAAAGTCATGGTTTGCTAGTTGAGGCACATTAATGTTAACCTTTGTGTTATCATTTGTGACCTATTGAGCATTCAACATGGCATTAAAGAATAAAGCAAGAAAATTATAAAAGAAAAAGTTCATCAAAAACCTCGTTCAATGAGGTGAAGGTACATATGAAGATTCAATAAATGAAACTCAAAATTACAAGAGAGTACAAGAAAAGCCTGTAGCAATTGTGACCTAGGAGGAAGGCTAGTCATTAGGAGCTGTCCTAATGGGACAGAAGTCAAAATGATGGCATGGCAAATCATAATCGCTAGCTTTTACCAGCAAATTATAACTCCTAGTCTGCAGATCATACTGACAGATAGAGGGCTAATGTTGTGGATATTTTTGGAGCCATATAAATGGACTGATAAAAGCTTAATGAACAAGCCCAACTCATAAGAGCCTAACTCATCAAGGATTGAGGTCACTAGGGCAAGTCATCAGATCTCCAAATGTGAACTCAGATCACTAGTTAACAAAGGTCAAAGCAACCTTACGTGTAGCTTTAGGTTGTTGAAGACAACGTCTAACCTGCAGCTCGAAGCATGTTTTTCTAACCGTCATCCAGAAGCTCACTATGATTCAATCCAAGGAGTCAATTTTCAGATTTGGAAAGTGATTAATTACCCATTTTCATGGAATATGTTTCCAAATTAAGTATCAGAAGTATAATCAATTCATTCTTTGAATTATATTCAAATTGTAATGCTCCAGCCACTATAAATAAGGGATAAAATCACTACACAAAAACAATCAAGATATACCATTGCTCACCAAAAAATATAGAGAAATGAAACAATCGTGGAGGTAGGCATTGAGTTAGGCCAAGCCACATTAAAAACTTCTGGTATTATCTTGTTCTTCCTCTCTCTCCCTCTATCTTGTGATTTTACTCTCAATTTGTAGTTTAGGGCTTTGAAATTTAATTAACCAGATTCACACGTAAACAAAACCCAAAACAGAGGGTTTGAAATTCCAGTTGACCTTGTAATTTTCAGATAACAACTCAATTATCTTGTCATAGATAAAAATCACTTTGCACTAACTTCTATTCGTCGTATCCTTGTAGTTCCCAAATCTGTAGAATGTGAAACCTACCCAAATGAGCCAATTGTAAATTCCTTTTGCATAATGTAAATT
>JANHAO010014635.1:0-15232 GCA_026873985.1 Saraca asoca
TGCCTGCAAATTCTGATTCCCCAACTACATCAACAGGATCTTCATGGGGATTGCCTACTCATCATACAAAGAACCCTAGTTATGGCCAAGGGAGCAGCAATAGCTCGCGTAGTGACAGTTTAGAGAGCACAAGCTATGCGCCTATTAAGCCGCATACTGGTGGGGATGTTAGGTGGGATGCAATTAATGCAGTTTCCCGGGTGACGCCCCTTAATCTCAGCCACTTTCGGCTTCTCAAGCGCCTTGGTTATGGAGATATTGGAAGTGTATATCTCGTGGAACTTAAAGGAACTAGGACTTACTATGCCATGAAAGTTATGGACAAGGCTTCTCTTGCAAGCAGGAATAAGATACTGAGGTCACAAACAGAAAGGGAGATTCTTGGACTTCTTGACCACCCATTCTTACCCACTCTCTACTCCTACTTTGAGACTGATAAGTTCTACTGTTTGGTCATGGAGTTCTGTAGTGGAGGTAATCTTCATTCTCTTAGACAGAAGCAGCCTAATAAGCATTTTACTGAAGAAGCTGCAAGGTTAGTGACCCATGGCTTGATCTCGTCAACTCTGTCTTCTCAATCTTCTATTTTTAGTTTAATGATATGTGCATAATAAAACATAGAAAAAAACTAAGGGGACAAAATGCATTACTTCTGTCAATAAGGAGGCTGGGACCATTTAATTGGCTGTGAATGCATACAGAAAGCAGCCATAAACTGCTCAAATATATTCTCTCTCACAATTCTCTTTTTATGATTATAACAAAGTAGATAATCTAATCTTTCATACAAGAAAATATATATATATATATATATATATAAATCTCATTTCCTGCTATCATGGGCAAATTGTACCTCACCCTACTTTTACAATCTCTGATAACTATTAACTCCATCTTTTAGCCTAATTTTGCATGATCAATTTAACAATGTACTTTCTTGTGTTAGGTTTTATGCTTCAGAGATATTGTTAGCTCTAGAGTACCTGCACATGCTAGGCATTGTGTATAGAGACTTGAAGCCAGAGAATGTCCTGGTCAGAGAAGAAGGTCATATCATGCTCTCAGATTTTGATTTATCACTCCGCTGTTCTGTCAATCCTACCCTCGTGAAGTCTTCATCTGCCCATGTAAGTGGCAGTGGCAGTTCTGGTGGCATTTTGGATGATGAGCAAGCAGTGCAGAGTAGTGCTCAGCCGACAACATTCTTCCCTCGCATTTTACCTTCAAGAAAGAACCGTAAATCAAAATCAGATTTTGGCCTCTTGGTCGGAGGCTCCCTCCCGGAATTAATGGCAGAACCTACAGATGTACGCTCCATGTCATTTGTAGGAACACATGAATACCTTGCTCCAGAGATTATCCGTGGAGAAGGTCATGGTAGTGCAGTAGATTGGTGGACATTTGGCATCTTCTTGTATGAGCTCTTGCATGGGACAACTCCATTCAAGGGTGCAGGAAATCGTGCCACGCTGTTCAATGTTGTAGGCCAGCCATTGAGGTTTCCAGAAACTCCACATGTGAGTTCTGCAGCGCGAGATCTTATAAAAGGATTGTTAGTGAAGGAACCTCACAAGAGAATTGCATACAAGAGAGGTGCTACGGAAATAAAACAACACCCATTTTTTGAGGGAGTGAACTGGGCTCTAATAAGAAGTGCCACACCTCCTCATATACCAGATCCTATAGATTTGTCACAGTTTGCTAGCAAAGACACAGCAGCACCAGCAGACAAGAGGATGACAGAAATTGCAAATGATAATAAAAGTAACCCCCATGATTCTTCAAACAAAGATTTTGAGTATTTTTAGCAGTAAAAGTCCAATTTGGTCTGTCATATATATATATATATATATATTTGGAAGGAACTAACTGTACAAAGTGCCAACCCCTCTTTCCCCAGAAGAAAAACTGGAGACAGCTTTGACAAATAAATACTGTAAACGCGGAAATGTAAATTTCATACAAAAGTTTTCTTTTTCCCTTCTCGATCCTTTTAATTTCAGTTTTTTGTTTGTTTTGACACTTTTTTTGCATTTAGGCTTCCAGATTGATATTTAGAATATGGATTCATTTTTTTTTTTAATAAACTTCAAAAGCTAATGTTATAGTAGTGCATACTAGATTCTTGCATCTTCCACTTGCCAATATCTTTCTCTTTCTTTTTTGGCCATTTTCCCCATATCTTTTTCTCAGAGCCTACACTGTTGAGCTGATACACAGATTTCTGACGGTAAAAAAGATGACAAAAGAACCTGAAACTATGCACATTTAGTTAGATCATTACATACGGTAAAAAAAACAAAAAAAAAAAATAGTATCATAAATGATAATGATAAAGTTAGAAGACCTTAGCGAAAAAAAGATTTTGTATTGATAGAAGGAAGAGAAAGTAATTCATCATTATGTATAAGAAGTAATTCATTATTTATTCAATAAATTTAATGTTAAATCAAAATTTTGACAGCAGTTTCTAATAGTATTAACAAAACCAAAATGTTCCAAAATTATGATAATTTTTAAATACAGATGAAATGCACTAATTGGTATTAAAGAGAGAGAGAGAGATTGTCCTATTAGCTTAATTCAATTCCCTTGTAATTGAAAAAATGCTGACCAAAATCACAAAAAGAAAGGAAAAAAAAAATGCAAACCAACGGCCAAATTTCAGTTATCACAAAGAGTGAACTGTAATTGACTGAACCTGGAGATTGGAGAGAGACCATGATTTTGCAGCATTCAAGCTTCTGGGGTGTTGCTCCGTCTCAGATTTCCTCTGTTTTCAACCAATCACGAAACCAAATAAATCTTCTTCTTCAACAAGAATTTTCCCTGCGTCGTCGTATCAGAAGGACCAAAGCTTCTACCTTCAAAATTACTTGTCATGGAGGTGAATTGTTAGATGACCTCGCCCAACTAGCACATAACAAGGTAGCCATTTCATGATGTATAGTATAACTATAAACTATAATGCTTGGTTATAAATTCTGGGTTTCTCAAAATTTTTATTTTTGTCAGTCCCCATTCACGTTTTCCATTTTTATACGTTAATTAGCTTTTATTTGTGGGATTTGAATCCTGGGTTTCTCTTTATTCTTGCTTTTGTCAATCTCACTTCATATCTCTTTCTTAAATTATATATCTTGATTATCATATTCTTGTTAATGATTTCCTTTCACTTAGGTTCTGATTGCAGCTGCTGCTTCTGCGGCAATTGGTCAGCTCTCTAAGCCCTTCACTTCTGTACTTTTATACGGCAAGGAGTTTGATCTCAAGCGAATTATTCAGGCTGGAGGATTTCCTTCAACACATTCCTCTGTATGGCCGTCCTTTTTGTATTTATGCTACTTGAATGATTATAACCCAGTGGGGGTTCAGTCTCACAAAATTGCTTTCTTTTCCCATGGATAGGCGACAGTGGCTTCTGCAACATTCCTTGGACTTGAGAGGTGTGAAGATTTGTTTGTGTCAGCTGAATGCTTGATATTCATGGAAAAATTCTACTTTTGGTTTAATTTTCTGAATGTTTGAAAATCATGCATACTATTCAATTTTGGTGTGATTTTTTATTGTTTCACGATTTGTAATTTAATCATATTTAATTGCAGAGGCTTTGCCGATCCCATTTTTGGTCTTGCAATTGTGTATGCTGGCCTTGTTATGTACGATGCTCAGGTATTGTATTCTTTTGTCATATTAATGCCTTTCATCTTGTGTTTTAAATCCTTTTTCCCTTTGTTGATCTATTTTAGAGTTTCATCTATAAGATGTGGATGTTTTTCATTGTGTCTTATCCAAATTGGATGCATACTGTACTCAGCCAAAACCACAATTTTTATGGTCTATTTGGCTGTAGTGGACAGCTATTTCAAACTTGGCACATGAGTTGCACTTTTACATAAGATTAAAATTTGTTAGACAATCTGAGTCTCAATCCTCATGCACTTATTGACCAGTGAAAGATAACTATACGAAGATTGTCTTATGGATCATGATGGTGAAGAAAATTGAATTTATAGGATATTCACTAAGTTTCTTACTGTCTTTATAGGAATGATTTTTATTTCTAGAAGGTCAAATGTTACAGGTATTGTATCATCAATGTTTTGTCTTGACGGTTAGATATTAGGGCTGCTACCAGCAGTTATGATCTATGCTCTGCCTTTGGGCTTGAAGCCTGTTATTTTGGAGTGAAAGTTTACAGTGATGTCCTAGTGAATGTAGAATGATTCTTGATTAAAATGGTAGAATAATTAGAGGAAATATCTTTTTCTTGAATGAGCTGGTTGATAACAAGCTCTAATATCTATTGTTATGGTCAAGTTGTTAACTGGATTTGCTACAGAACAAGAAAAAGGAAAACCTGTTTGCAGTGAGGAGCTGTTGAAGGAAACTGGTTTCCATGTTTAAGACTGTGACGTCATCCACAGTGATAAAATTGCTTCAGGTGGCTTAAAGGAAAGCAATGAAGTATAATATATATATATATATATATATGTTTCTCCTAAGACAAATCTCTCTAGGTCAATTCAGTAACTTGGAAAGGTGCTTCATGTGTAAGCAATGAGATGTCTGAGTCCAACTTATACTACATCTTAACATGGACTGTGAAAATGTCACCTGGTCTTGCTTTCTCTAGAGTTCCAGTGGTCATTCCTAAAAGGCTTAAATAGTGGGGTTTTCAAGGCTGCTTATAGTTAATGTTTGGGTTTGGAGAATGACAATAACTTTCTAGAGTGCTGCTTGCATAACTGGGAAGGGAATGGTCATTTTCTTTTCTATTTGTAGAAAGAAAATCTTGTGAAGGTGAGCAATTGAAAGGAACTAGGTTCAAAATTATGTAGTTTGACAATTCGTGTTCCCTTTTATTGTCCTATATCAACCATTTTGACCTTTTCTGTACGCTTAAATTGTAATTGTAACTTTGCTTTTTTCTGATGTAATGCATTTGTTTCTCTTCTAAATATGTTTCACCTGCTTTAGCCTTAACTTTCTAACCCATCAAAAGAGAAAAAGGAATTATGGACCATCGCCGACCCCATCGAATGAAAAAGTCCCCGTCGTTTCTGTAAGGTCTTGGAGAAAGTTAGGAAAGGGTATCACTTGGGGTTGCAATAGGGGAAAAATGACTCAGATTTGTGTCTTCAGGGCACCGGGTGATATGTCCAAACGTATTTTTAATTTGTTAGTGATGGATAGATATGTTGGCTATTGTGATTGAGACATGCTGAAGATTTAAACAAGGTTTCTTTGATGCATCCTGCTAATGGATCTGGTTGTCACTATCTTGAGGCTTTCAAAAAGATACTTGTCCATGTATAAACGTTTTTTTTTTTTTTTTTTGATAATACAAGGCAACAGTAGCTCTAGGAGAGTTGAGATTTGAACACAGGTTCTCTGATTTATGCGGGGAAAACACGACCAACAAGCTATTGCTTTGTTGGCAGATGTTTTCTTATTATGCTTATCAAGAAATCATGCATTTGAAATCAAAAAGTCTACCAGTAATTGTTTCCACCTTTCAACTAACAAACTTACATATTGGGATGTGGCTTTTGTGATTTTCAGGGTGTAAGAAGAGAAGTAGGGATACATGCTAGAGTGTTGAACAAAGTACTCCAATCACAGTTGAATTCTATAAATTCAAAAGATAGAGACGTTTTAATCAACTCTCACCCAAGAACATCAACCACCATGAATGTGGAAGGCTTTGAGAAATCCCTTTTGTCGCAAGAAGCACAACAGGGGAATGGGCTTTTGATCAAGTCAGACAAGAAAACTATGCAAAACAATGGGGAGAAATTGGCCTCTGGCTTCTCAGAAGATGCAGAAGAACTCTCAAAGTTGGCTGCTGATGGTTTATTCCCATTGAAAGAATCCATTGGCCATACAGAGGTTGAGGTCATAGCTGGTGCTTTACTAGGTTTCTTACTTGGTTTAGCCGTGTACAATTTCATGTGATATTTTTTCTTAAACTTTTATGACTATATTTTCCATATAATTTACATAGCAAACCAGAAAATAAGAGTTCAAGAGAAACGGCTCAAATGCATTATTTAAATATATATCTAGATATATCAATCTACCAAAATTATGAAAAACTTATTTATACCCTCAAATCAACTCACAATATTAAGCAGTAGTACACAAACAATTATAAAATCTATCTCAACCTCATGAAGTGAAATTGTTACGAAAGAGTTTGAGGTATAAGTGGCAGGGATATGGTCCCATGGCAATTTCCTGAGGGTATAAATTTAGAATAGAAAAGCACCCAACATATTTTTGATACTGACGATAGAGTTTTCTTCACGGAGAAGGTCAATTGCACAAAGTTTTCACATTATCCTTACGCACTGGAATAGGTATCCCTCGGTAATCGATAGGATTACCTCCCTCTCATTGTTTGAAGGGAGTGTGAAAGATGGGATTGTGCTAACTCTTTCGAGAAACATAAAGGCTGAAGAGCAAACGTGGCAGATAGTAAGCGCACATGCACCACGTGGCACGAGTTAACAACACGTCATAACCAATGTTCCACGTGGGTTCCTCTCAGAAATGCAGAATCCTACTTTCACCCTTGTCCACCCCTACTTGCTCTGTATATATACCTTATCAAAGAGAGCAAACAGCTGAAGAAACATACAGGCAATATACAGAAGAAAACAAACAAGAATGTCAGGAGCACAAGGAGCACAGCCAAAGGAATCAGAAACAGCAACAAAATATGAATACGTAGGAGGCGAGAACAGAACAAGGACTGACTTAAGGTCAAGGGAGGATCAAGGCAGCATTCAGGTTGACAAGCTTCAAGAGAAGGTTCCTGATCCTGCTGGCAAAGGCGGTCCTGTCTTTGGTGCTGGCAAAGACGAAAACAAGCAAGATCTTGGTGTTACTGGCACTGGCTAATTAATTAAATCTATATTGTCAATATCAATATGGTCGTTTCTTCTGTTCTTCAAGATGAATGATTTAAACTTAGCTGTTGTTTTTGTTTCTTTTTTTTTTTGGGTGAATTTTTCTATTTTCTTTCTCTTTTTGGTTTTGAGCTTTTGTGATTGTGTAGTTTGTGTGTAGTATGTAGTGAAAAGGTTAAAAAAAGGAAGGAAGGAAGGAACTTTTTATTGTTTTTGGTGCAAGTTTTTCTTTTTCCTTTATTCATCAGTTTTTCCTTTTCTGTTTATTGGGTTTCATGCAAAGATTTGATGTATGTAGGGGAAGAATAGTTCAAACTCCCAATTCTAAAATCAAGAAAATGAGTATTTATATTTGATCCATGTGCTAACTTCTTGCAACTCCGTTTAGAGTTACATGGATTATGCTGTTTGAATTGCGTAACATATTACGGAAGTTTCTGAGTATATAGATGTTTGAGATGCATAAGTAGAGGCTTTTATTTAAATGACCTCACCAATTTGACAAGCATGGATGGAAGGAACTCTGATTTATAATTGATGCTAGTAAAGTTTGTATTGAATTCATTCCATAATGAAAATTGGATAAAGTTTATACACATAGTAAAAAAATGTTATGTTATTTTATAAAAAGAATAAAATTGAAAAAAAAAATATAGAATTTATATGATTTTTTTTTACCATCTTAAATTTTTTGTGTGTAATTAATATAATATCAGTCGAAAGCCACGACGCCTTTCCGTAAGTTTTGTTAATTTTTTATTTTATTTTTATTTAAAAAAATATAATGTCGACCTTTTATAAAATTCTTATCAATTCTTAGGACATTATGCAATAAAATTTTTAAGTGAAGTGTTACTTTTTTTTTGGGTCTTATGTTTGTTTATTGTTTGTTCTACTAATAAATATAACAAAAAAAAAATCAATCAATCATCAAATATTATATTTTGATCTAATTAGATTTTTATATTTATTTTTTATTTTTAATTAAATACTTGATGTCATTATTTTATTAAATTTACAATTGGTCCACATAAATCACTATCTATCAGTGATTTATCAACGGAGAGATAAGTTATCCATTCTCTTCCTCTACAAACAAATGTTATAACTTTCACTGAGTTATTTTTCACTTAAATACAAATAGAAATTATATAAAAACATATATCAACAATTTATAAATCATGTATACTTGTAATTGCTAAATTCTAATTGCTAAAAGAATTTAATAGAAAAATGATAGGAAATATTTAATTAAAAATAAATATAAAAATTTAATTTAAAAATTTTAAATTATAAGGATCAAAGGTGTAAAAAAGTGATTTAACCTATAGTCAAATTATCAGCTATCATAGGATTTTCAAAAGAAAAGTGAAAAATTGAGCCAAACAAAAAAGTTAAAAGCTTAGCAAAAATAATTTTTTCTTTTTTTCTTGTAGAACTATTAACAAGGACTTGAATAAAAATAATTTTCTTAAAACCATAAATTTTTTTTGGATATGCTCAAGAGATACGTATCTATACAAATTTTAAAGCTATCACATAAGAGAAATATGTTTCGTTTTAAAACTATTAAATGAGAGAAATATGTTTCAACTTTCTTTGAAAGAAATAAATTAAACACGAAATAGGAATAAGTTTTAATTCAGAACTACTGAAATTTGATTTTATTATTTCTATTTGAAATGTTTAAAATTTAAAAATTATAAATTTTAATGATCAATGCAAAATTATATTCTAATATAATATTTTTTTCTGTTGAAAAGTGCATTGTTAAATTGAATTTTTTTTGCTTTTGTGTTTCTCCATATCACTTGTTCTTATTTAAATTTTTTTTATGTATCGATTAATCCTTAACAAATCTGCAATCGATACAAAATTCTATAGATTTACTTTGTAATCCAACAAGTAGTACAACAAATTCATATCTTAGATTTACAATAGTGCATCATAAGTTAGTCTATCATTATTTGAAAATATTATCATGACAGTAACTATAACTCAAGCATACATAATTCTTTGCATGATAACACTTCAACAAAATAATAATCCAAAGAAAACATTACCCATAGAAGAATTGAAACAAAAACAAATACAACTACCAATAGTTTTGGCCTTTTGGGCAAACAAACCCCGTGGCCCTCAAAATTTGGCAAGTCATTAATTAAAATTAAATAATTTCTTTTTCAACTTAATACACTATTAAACTTTAAAAAAAAATTGTTAGTAACGCTTAAATTTATATACTTGGTGGACTTTAAAAAAACAACTCAACTTCTATATTTTGAATGATAAGCACATTTTTTAAACATATAATATAACAAAATATTCTATAAAGTTTAATTATGGGCATTAAAATCAAGCAAAGAAAACAACTTATATACATTTCAAAAGAAATTGGAAAAAAAAAGTTACCTCTCATCTAAAACAAGAAGTACACTTAACACATAATTTAATCGAATTACTATAGTACCCTTTCACTACCTACAAGCAAAACAAGCAAACAAAAAAAAAAAAAAAAGAAAAAAGAAGCAACAAGCACTTTAAGTTCTACATAATTCAAATCACAAATACAATAAAATTCAAGTGAACTCCAGTTGGAGTCATCAAACCTAAGAAAAGAAATATAAAGCGGTCACAGAGATTCACAACTATATTGAAAGAAATAAGATGGACTAAAATGATACAAATGAAATTGTTAATAGTTTATTTCAAATTTATTTTGATGGAAGTATAAAAGTGGGACACCTCACTTCTCTCTTCTTCTTTTTTTATTTCTTCTCAACTCACACACACTTTTCCACTATATCTCTCAACACTCACAGTTTTCTTTCTTCTTTTCACACACTTACGATTTTTCTTCTTCTTCTCACACACTTGGTTTCTCTCTTTCTTCTAACACAACAATAAAAGCCACCCACACATATATATACTACTCATTAACCGGCATCAATTTGACTAGAAAATTCTAGTCTTACCAACTTAGACTTTTTCTACACTATTCTTGCTTCTTCTTTTTATTATTTTATAAGCATCAACTCTTTTAGAAGAGAAGAGTTGGTGCTGCCTTTTTATATATTAGATACAAAGTTTATATATTATATACTTAAATAAAAATTAGAAAATAATACTAAGTGCTAAGTGCTACAATCAAGGTTATATTAGATGTAAAAACCTTAATATTCCAATCAAATAGCACTAAGTGCTACAATAAGCAATAAAAAACATTTGTTGGTCATAAACTTTACTCATAATAAAAAAAAAATCATTAGCAAATTCTTGTAAATAATTATCATGGTTAATAATAAATTATCAGGTTGTCCTTTAAAAATTATTGCTAAATGCCAATTCTTTTGAAAATACTATAATAATTCTTTGAAGGTCCTTAGTCATTATAACATCTTACCTTAGCTTTTTTATACATGTCCTCATGCGCCAAACTTTAAGTTCAAAATCACACAATGAAATGAAATTTTCTAACTTCTAATCAATTTTAATTAAAAAGTCACATCTATGATTTCAAGTAAGGAGTTGAATTATAAAATTATTATTGGAATTAGAAGCCTCTTCAGGTATAATCCATATAGGTAAGCAATAAATAAATAAATAAATCATAAATCAGTTAGAAGATATGATATTTTTCAAAGGAAAAACTAATTGAAAATTTAACTACTTGTTAACCAATTTAAAAATAATTGTCTACCATCAATCAAAGATCTTTAATGTTTAAGTTACAGCTTTTAGGTTGCTTATCTGCAATAGGGAAAAAAATAAAGAGAAAACACGACAAAGATTAAATCATACCCAACAACAAAGAAATCAAACTAATGAATGATCTGCTTGCCTACTGATAATCTACTCACTACTAAAAACTTTAAAAAAGAGTAATGGGCATTCTTCAACTTGCCTATGAACATAAAAGACAATGAAGCAAACAAATAATCTAATAAGGGGGGTTTCTATAGATGGGAATGACAAAAATAAGGTGAATATAGAGATTAAATTTGTTGGAAATTGGCCTTCCCCTCTAAGCAACCACAACCCTTCAATAAAAACAAAATTTTCTAAGCAAAATATATATATATATATGGATATTATAGGGAAACACATAACCATTAAGTCAACATATTTCATTGTATCAATTTCTTAGAGATTACATTTAAATCTACAACCATAATTTAAGTTAGAAATAAAATATTACGATATTTTAAATCTAAGTAAAAAAAAGCTTTTTTTCCAAAGTTCTATTTAGTCGCATATTTTGCTCCTTTTTTTTCTTCACACTATTTCACAAAACAAATAACTTGGGAAAGAATAAAGTACAAATGCGAAAATTAATGACAATAAACAAAACTTCCCTTAAGCTTAAGATCGGAAACCCTTACCTTGGGTAGCATAGGTATCGGTGGTTGCTTCAACAATCTGAAGAAAATATGGGATCTTATGGCTTATACATGAGAAATTGTGCAATGGAAAAAGCAAGAAAAAATTACTCAATATCAAGTGGAAGTAAAAAAAAATATATGTTATCAAATATGGAATAAAATAAATTTGGTACCCATCAATCAAAAAGACTTGAAAGAAAAAATTGCATTTGACCGCCCTCCTAATTCCATATAGCAAATAAACTTGACCATAAATCATCAATAGAACTTAGATTCAGTAAGAAAACAAAATACTGTAAAAAATAGAAATTTTGATTTAAGAAAGAAAAAATTATATCCTTCGCTTCTTGTGCAAGAAAAGCTTACTGGAAATAAGAAAATAAAACTCCTTACCTGTAAGAGATTTAAATATCTGAATATTTAAAAATCATTTTGCAAATTTCAATTAATTAATATATTAACTTTGTTATGACAATATGATTGAATTTTCTTTCTTTTATAACAACTTAGTGCATCCATTCTTATATACTATTGAAGATAGGGAGAGAGAGATAAAATAGAAAAATATTTAGTGATACAGTCCAAAATCATTGACTGGCCTATAATAGACTGGCAATGTCATAAATCTGACCAAACTTAAAACAAGTGAAGCCAATGAGATCGATTAGTCTATAGACCATTGACCTAACTTTGAGAATCAGTCTATGCAGCACTTTTCTATATAAACCAAGGTATACCCCACTTAAAGGGATCCTCATTTTTACTCTCATTTCAAAATTTTCTTATAAGATTATTGATTGGACTATCATAGTGCTTTCTAAAGCTCCAATTTCAACCACTTGTCTTCTCATTTTATAAATCTTGAAGATTAAGATTTGTCACTGATATCGTTTGATTTATTCAGCCAATCATGTCTTGACAATCTTGCTTGGCTTAAATCCTGTCTGCTATAAAGGATCACCATAAGAGAGTGAGGGAAGAATACTCAATCAAATTTCCCATGGTAGTGGCAATAATGGCAGAAGACAAACCAAAAAATAAAAAACTCCATGATCTCTCTGTGGGGGTAGAAGGTCCAAAAATGGAGACAATCGAATTTCTCCAATAAAACATCCAATGTTGTCATTTGGATTTACTTTCATTGGTCTACTTAATTGTTGATACTAAAGTCTCGTAGAGAAAGATCTTCATTCATAGGATGGGGTAGGATATGTTGGTTGTGGACCGCATCCTCTTCTCCACATACAATGCTTTTAAGGAAAATAGGCATGGTCGAAAGGTCAAAAATTAATGGAGTTCAAAAATTAAGATCCCATGCAGATCAAGTAGTAACTATAAAGTATAATCTCATCATTGGCTTCAAAATTGGAAGCAAAATTTCTTCTAAACAAAAAAAATGCCTAAAAATATCTTAAGTTTCTTCACCATCATAGAGGTTTCTTATGAAAGAAACTCCAAAGACCAATGTCTCTTTGATCCCAGTCTTTGCATGAATAAAGATAACTCTACCTTCTAGTGCAAGTGGTAAAGCATACCTTTAAATAGGGAAAAGATGAGCTATTCCTTCTTTCTGGAGTGAATTCACAAGGCTTGGAGGCAAATCCACATTGAAAAAGTCAAGTTCGTCCTCATTGGCAACATTTGAGAGGCCTTTAGTTCATAGTGATTTCTGAAGTCCTTGTTTTCACCAACATCATCTAAAAGGTCATTTTCTAAACTTTAAATTCAATTATATTATGTAAAAACCTCAATTAGATTTGCTATTACAATTACATAAGGACTTGACTCTTTAATGTTGCTGGCATATATAACGTGATTTCTCTACTAGTTATGTTAATTTATGTTGCATACTAAGTGTTAAACAGGCTTGTCACCATACTTGGAACATCAGCTCACCACTTAGTTATAGAATTCATAGTTGCATTAACTATCATACGTGACTAGTGTTTATCCTATACTGTGAAACCCTAATTTATTGGTGTTTATCCTATACTGTGAACCCCTGATTTAGTTGTTCAATTGTGTCTAATATGAAAGCACACAAAATTCTCTATTGAAAAAATACTTTATTTTAGTCACACGTTATGTGTTCGAAAAAAATCCTATGCAAAAAGGCCAAAAAGAAAATGAATATTACAAAAATTATTTAGACTTTTAAGAAAACAATCTATAAGATCAGCCCTTACTTGATAGCAACCTTAATTTCATCTTAGATGGATAACTTTGCCAACCTCGTTGTGAGTTAACAACAAAGATATCCATTGTAGGAACATGAAATGACATTCCATTCATTTTTCCATTCAAAGCAAGTAGCACTTTCCCAATAACCTTGGTACAAAAAAGAAATTGATTAGGAGTGAGTGGTGACCACAAAATAGTAACTTAAATAATGCAATATCTGCCTGTGGTCTATTGTCAAAAGAAACATTGCATGTAATGTCAGTTATTCATCTTTATAGCTCCAGTACTACTAAGAATGATGTTTAATGACAAAATGCCTATGAAAGAAGATGGCAACAAAGAAAGAAAGATAGATTAGCTTCATATTTTAAACATAGATATTAAGAGATTATAAAAGGTATATTAGTTGGTATTAGCAATAACATGAAGGCAAATGATTTAGAAATTTCTAGATAAGGAATGGTTCCAAACTTGTCACTGAGTATATGTGGTTAGGCAAAGAACATGGTATGCTATTGGTGCCTTGGGAATGTGAATATCTATAATGAGTATCATAATCTAGTCCAAAATTTCTTGAAGGTATTGTTCCATTTACAATATGATATTTTACCATCATGTTAAGACTAGGTCTTTCATGCACAAGTATAACATTTATCTTTTTTTTTTTTTTAACCATCATGTGCTTGTGAAGATCTCTTTTTTTGGACTATATGCCTGTGGTTTTATAATTATGCTTCCAAGCCTTTATACTAAGTATAATATTTATCTCTTCTTTTTACATTATGTTAAGACTAAGTCTTTCATGCACAAGTAATACCAAGCCTAAGAGGATTTAATTAGGAATGGTACTAAGTTTATGACTTAAATCTCACTTGAAGCTATCATATGTCTCTATGATATTAATTGCCTATATATTTGACATGCTTAGAATAAAGCATTAGTCAATGACCCATATATAATCCCATATGAAATATTATGGGAACTACTTCTCTAACCCGAAAGGCTTAAATGCCTTCATATGTTTCTAGTAACATAGGTTTGACTTCACACATATACATTTTTAACCTTAGGAAGGGAGTAGGACACTCTTAAAAGTATTGAAAATACCATTGTTTTGCTTTTGACTTTGTTAAAAACTATATTACCACATAAGTACTTCATACCTGGCACAGGGTATATACATAAGGTGTTATTACTAGAAGTATTGAAAAATGACTCCAAAATTTGAGAATATATGCATATATATATTATAATTGTCAATTCATGTATGTGACGAAGCTTGTCTATTCACATTTAAGAATTTAAAATGGAGCAAAGATATTGGATGCTATCATTATATGAATGTTAAATTGCAAAAATTGAAGGTTAAGTTAACTTTTCCAAGCACAAAAAGGGAGTAATATTGCTATATGTGAATGAAGTATTGAAGAACATGTCTAGATTTGAATTTATAAATACACAGGGTGAATATTATTAGCTCAATCTTCCTACATTCAATTACTAGATTTGTTTGCATCATTTCAAAAGTGACAATTAGCTTATCATATCTTCAAAATTATACTCATTCTAGCATATCCTACTATTAGTCTGGATAGGTGCCCTAGGCCAATTTGATTGGACCCTATTGCATCATTGACTATACATTCTGTGGATTTGGATATTAAAAGTTATATATTCATCTTATATTGCATTCATTGTGCATTGTATACTTAAAATGAAGTCCATGGTGAGAAGTTAATTCATTCAATCAATCCT
>JANHAO010014636.1:0-15223 GCA_026873985.1 Saraca asoca
GATTCTCATAGTGAACAAAAAATCGTTGCCTATTGTACATGAACTTGAATCGATTCATGATTCGATTCATGAAGTGGGCTAAAACTGTTGTGCATTATACACAAATAAAAGCGATTCCATAATCGATTCGCAAAGTGAACAAAAAATCGTTGCCTATTTTTCCACTAGAATCAATTCATCAAGTGAGCAAAACCATTGCCTATAGTTAGTGAAGCTGTCGTTGCCGATATCCTAAACCCTTATTGAATCAATTCTTGAATCGATTTATACGCAAAAAACGTTGCCTTTTCTGCATCATGATAAATGTTGCTTATATGCGAAAAAACCGTTGCCTATTTTGATGGAAAGTGTTGTTGAATAGTGAAAAAGCCGTTGCCTATGTTTTGTTTGTCAACACTTTTTAACCGTTGCAAAAGAGGAAACAAAAAACTGTTGCCTATAATCCATTAATAGGCAAAGGTTTTATTTTCTGTTGCTAGAAATTCAAAAAAAATCGTTGCCTAAAGAATAGGTAACGCTTGATTGGAGCACATTCAAAAACCATTGCTTAATATTATAGGCAACGGTTTATACACTTTATGCAACGGTTTTTGGCCGTTGCCTAAAGTAAAAAATATTGTAGTGTTAGCTTTATCTGATTATTAGTTATAATCATTAAAAGTTAAAAGGATTGTTTTGATTCTATTTGACTACTGGGTCTTATCTTCATAAGAAATCTTTGGTGTTTGTTGTAATTTGACTATTTTTTAATGACTTTTGTATGTACCAGTTTTAGGAAGTAGTCATTACACTTCACCACCATAAGCACAATGTTTGGATTTTGAGAATATAGAACTAAACTTAGAACGTGTTTTGTTAGTTAATTGACTTTTAGATTGTTGCCAACTAATGTTTAAATTCATAACTTCTAATATTTGACTCAAAAAAGTGTTTGCATTCCTAAGGTATTAATTTAGTTTATTTTATAATTAAAATATATAAATTTACTATAAATTATTCTTGTAATAGGTTATAAACATGAAAAAATTAAATCATGAAAAATATCAAAAAATTGTTTTTAGCGGCATCACTTCTCTTGTTATTAAAAATAATATTTTCAAAAAAATTCATACAAAATCATTGCTAAAAATGAGAAAAAAAATTGAAAAAAATTAAAACTTCAAAAAATTGTCATTAAAAACAAGAAGATTTTTAAAAAATTCACACAAAACTATCACTAAAAATAGAGAAAAAATTGTCACTAAAACCTCAAAAAAATTGATGTTAACAACAAATTTTTTTAAAACAATTTGTGCAAAACTAATGCTAAAAGCAAAAGGAATTGTGTAGAAAATTTGAATGAATCTTTTCTTCAAAAAGGTAAAATTCTCATCAAGGATAACAATAATCGCCACTTATTATGGGTATTTCCTGGCACGATTCAAAATGGACTGGCAAAGGCTAAGCAATAGAATTGTCCAAATGAGAAAAGAGCTAAGATAGTGAAATCACCAACCACGAGAGTGTGGAACGAGTTGAAGCACCTGCTCGCTAAGGAACGAGCCCCAGCTTGTGAAGGCCAATAGTTTGCCTTGCACGAGCTCAGGAAGTTCAATCTCGCCGACCTAAAATCTGCCTAGCTCACAAGATGAAGCACATTGCATAATTTGGAGCTTGCTAAGATTGAGCACCACACAAGCATACGTCAAATCAAACTCAGCCTATGTGGGCCCACCTATAAAAAGTAATTTACAGAAGTCACCTAGTAGTCTACAGAAGTCGATTTACAGAAGCCGTACTTGTCACTCACATTTATTATTTAATGTAATAGAAATGCAACTTGTAAAATTATAATTGTAACCTCCCAGCCCCTATAAATAAGAGGGGGGATCATTGTTAATTAATTTAGGATGGAGGTACTGAAACTCTGTAAAAATTTTATCAGAATAGTAAAATAAAATCATAGACATAGGGATCGGTGCTGCTTGATTTTGGCCGAATCACGTTAAAAATATTTCTGTCTTTGCTACTTTTCCTCTGCATTTTCTTGTTCTTCAATTGTATGACCAGATTATAGTTTGAGTTCTAAAACAACTCTTCTAGTCGGCTGAATTTAGCAGAATCAAAATCCACTGTCAACATTTTGGCACGCCCGGTGGGACTCATCTGTATTCTGGTTGATTCTCTGTATTATAGATCATTTTTATCTGACTACAATGGCAAGAGAAAGGACCATCAAAGCTTCAAACACTTAGGTCGATCAGCCAGAAGGTTACGCTTCTACAATAGACTCCTCTACTGCTCCCGTTATAGGTGTTACTACTGACTTGCCCCCAATCGGCTCCTATCAACCTACTGTTATTGTCAATGGGACTGATGGAGCATAAGTCTTGCTTCAACATTAGGAAAGACTAGTAAATATGATGGGAGAACTATCTAGAGCAGTCATTGTGCTAGCACAAACACAAGCTCAGGGTGTGTAAAGGCAAGTTGAGATAATCACACCCAGAAATGTACGCCAGCAGCAACAAGCTAGAAGTTCAAATAGAACCAATTAAGAACATACTTCAAGTTACTACTCTCACAAGTAGGAAGATCAAAGGAACCAACAATCTTTCAGCCAATGATCTGAGGCATAGGATCTGTTGGTGGAAGAGTTGTTTCACAAAATAAGACAGTTGGAGGAATGCCTTCGAGCTTCGAATGATCAAGCTCGCTACGAGGAAAGGTTACCATTTATCAAAGAGATTGAAGCTCAACCCCTCCCTTTCAAGCTCAAAACCCCACGGTTCAACTGTGTGATGGGGATAGCTACCCATATGACCATCTGGATGCATTCAATGTCCAGATGGATCTTCAAACAATGAACCCCCTAGTGAAATGCCATGTCTTCTCAGCTACACTGGGGGGCTTACCTCAGACATGATTTAGAAGTCTCCCAGCCCACAATATTGGTAGCTGGGAGGAGTGCTAGAGGAAGTTCGTTGATCAATACAGATCTTTGAAGAGGCAACTTGCATGACTTGCCACCTTGCAATGATTTTTCAATGGAAAGATGAGTCACTAAAGGACTACATCACCCAGTTTAGGCATGAGGTCAACAATGTGGATAATCCCTCAGATGAGTGCATTCTGATAGCCATCTCTGTGGAACTTCACAAAGATGGAAAGTTATACAAGAATATTTATAAGTCTCCTATAAGCGACCTAGGTGAGTTCTACGAGCGAGCCACCGAGCAAATTAGGTGGAAGGAGACCTTTAATTCAGAGAAGCCTAAGGTGAGCTACGCTGATTAGAAGAGGAAAAGAAGCAGTCATGGAGATGCAAAGGACAACTCCAATTTCCAACTCACTAAGAGGGCCAGGGACAAGCAACCTCAACAATCTCAAAGAACTCTTCTGGTTAGCTAGATTTGGCAGAATCAAAATCCACCGTCAACACCACAAAATTCATTATTTTGATAATTAATGAAAACCATCACCAAAACTTTGTTGACTTAAGTATTTATGATGATTTTGGTATTTGTTGTGAAGGTTTTTAGTAGCGGTTTAAACCATTCTAAAAGCAAGAGGAAAAATTTCTTTTAAATACATTTTCTATTGTAGTGATATTATCTAGAAGGATTTAAATAATAAACTAATAAAAGGATTTAAATAGGTGTCATTTGAATAAGAGTAAATTAACAATTTGATCCCTAAAAGATTTGAGGTGTTTTAATTTGGTCCCTCAGATTTTTGCTCTTGATTTTGTCCTATAGGATGCAAAAGTGTCTTGAATTAATCTTGTCAGTATTGTTCAAAAGTGGACTAATGGAGAGTCCTACATGTAGATAAAGTTCCATAAGTGTTGCCATCAGATTCTTCTATTAAATTATGACATTTGAAATTTTTTAATAGGTAAACAATTTGTTTTTAATTTCTTAAATGATGTCAACAGGTGGTAGTATCTCCACACATCTTCTTTCGTGTTTCATGGGGAGATTTCACTTTGGCGGTCTTTCACTCTTCCCACAATTCTAATTTGCATCTTTCGAAGATTACACATACCTAGTGCAAAACTTTCAAAAGAAAATCATAAAGGGGGAAATGCTTGCTTTGTTGGGGAATGATTTTGGAATAAATTTACTTGTATCACATTTTGGGATTTGCATTTTCTTCGTTTTTCCCTATATATCTTGCCATAGAGCCTCGTCATGTTTTATTTCTAACGAGACTTTCTAGGTTCTTTGCAATTACTCACCACACCCCATAGCTTCACTATTTGGAAAGTCAAAACTTAAGCTCTTCGATGTCTTGTTACAACTATCTATAAGAAGCTGTGCACTTGCTGAAGTCACCAATAAACACAAAAAATTTTACTTGCATCACATTCTGGAATTTGTATTTTCTTCTTTCTTCCCTTGATTCTTTTTTCGGTAATCTCTTATACCTTTTTCTTGTTTTCATCAAAAGTCCCTAACTTTACGTTTTTAATTGGAAGAACGAACAAAATCCTTCTCTAACAAAGCAAGCATTTCCCCCTTAAGGTTTGTGTTGAGAACGTGTAATCTTCAAAAGAAGCAGATTAGAATTGTGGGAAGAGTGAAAGACTACAAAAGTAAAATTTTCCCAGAAACATGAACGAAGATGAATGTAGATACTATCATTTGTTAGCGTCAATTGAGAAATTAAAAATAAATTGTAGAGATGTTAAAAAGTCCAAGTGTCATAATTTAATAGCAGAACTTGATGCCAAACATATATGGAACTTCATCTAAGTTTTTTCCTTTTCTTTTTCCCCCTTCTTTTTATTTTTCCAGGTAACTCTCGAACCTTTCCCATCTTTCCCTTGATCTTCTTCCCTCTCTCTCACCGTCGAATCCAGCCATCTCTTTATGCCTCAGTTCCACCATTACTAGCCAGATCCACTTTACTTTGTATTAAAAAACAAGAAAATAATGTATAATAAAAATGCACAATTGGAGTTATGCAAAAGGAAAGTATTGGTAAATCAACAGCTTTTGGATGCTTGCAATATGCAAAAAGAATTCAAAATTCATAATACACAAACTAACCAAAGTTGGTCAAGAATGATTTTTGTCGAAATTAATTTGGGTAATGATTAAAGGAATTTATAAAGAAAACCAAAAATTCAATAAATGCATCAATAAAAAGGAAATTAACTGGAAATAATTTTTATGTAAAATGAGATTATCATATTTATTTTAGATAATTAATCCATTTTGTATTTTCTTTGTTAATTTTAATTTAATATTTAAAGGAAACATTTTATTTTATGAAAGAAGATTATTTTTTCTAGGATTTTGAATTTAGAAAAATTGTAATGTTTTGTGCTTTGCATTGTGTTCAGAATATATAGAATGAGCAAAGTCATCATAGGCAAAATCAACATCTTCAATCAACATAGCACAAATGAATTAATCAACCTCAAAGTTAATGGAATCAGTAAAGGATGTACCCTTGACCTTAGAATAGTCAAGTAATCAAACTTCTAATTTTGAAAAATAAGGAAATGCAAGCGATGAGTTATGACCAAGAATAAGACAATCTGAGGACGAAGAGTAAAAAAGGGGAAAAGTGCAAATGATTTTAGGTTATAAAAAATAACTAGCTACAATGCCACAATAACTTGCGTTTGCTCTTCCTAGCACATACTTGTGCAAGCACCTCCATGTTGGATGATGACAGTGTGTAAGGGAAGAGCAATGCCTATGACAATTGACAATGCTAGTGGAGGTTCAATAACTGGTCTTGGTGAGTGGAGATGTGAGGTACAACGTTAAGACGAGAAGACTCCAGAAGAGTTGTAGTGTCGAGAAGAAAGGAATGGAAAAAAAAAAAGAAAGGAAGAAAAGGAAAAGAAAAGAAAAAAAAGAAGAAAAAAAAGGAAAATTATAATACAACGGTTATCCATTAAGCACTTAATGATGCCACGTAGGATTTCCTGTTAGTGTGATCAATGAAGACTAATGATAGGATTAGGGTGAGACACTTTAACATATTTGAGGACTAATATTTGAGGACTAAATTGAGAGTAAAAATCTTGGAGGAATCAAACAAAGACATCCCGAATTTTTTTGAAGACCAAATTGTTAATTTACTCTTTAAATAATTTGAGGACTAAATTAATACTAAAAATCTCTAAAGAAGGAAATTAATACAAGTAAATTGTTGGGAGACCAAAATAAGTGTTTGCTCTAGCATCAAATGCATGTAAAAAAAATTCAAAGGTTAAATTCTACTAAATTTGTTATTAGATTGTTATAATTTAAAATTTAGAATTGAACTCTTACATTCCCAAATCTTTTGGGAACCAAATTGTTAATTTACTCTTTAAAAATTTGAGGACTAATTTAATACTAAAAATCTTTAAGAAGTAAATTAATACAAACTAAATTGTTGGGGGACCAAAATAGGAAAATAAAACTCAAAGGTTAAATTCTACTAAATTTGTAATTAGGTTGTTATAATTTAAAATTTTGAAATTGAATTCTTATATTTATTTTTTATTTTTAATTAAAAACTTTCAATCATTATCTTGAACTGCGTGGCCTGAAAGATTAGCCATAGTTGTCTAAGTCGTAAAGCTTGTTGTCTTATATATTAAAATCAAGTTTTAAATCTATTTGATGTGGGGCTTCACAATCTCTCTCACTCAAATGACCTAGCGTCCTCGCCAAAATCTGCACTAGCGAAGTATACAGTTGGTGAGGGCTTTGATATTATTTGAGACTTGATTGTGATATATAAGGCAACAACTTAAACAATTTCAAATAGTTTTTTAGGCCATATGGTTCAATGCCTAGCAGTTGTCTTGGGTTAGTTAAGCTTGGGACATTATAAGATGGATGGATAGATGTTGTTATTGTCATGTATGGTTGATTGTCTTGGATAAATCTATTGTAGAATCTTTTTAATCAAATTTTGTTGCCAAAGCTACATAACTTGAATTTTATTATGACTAACGGAACATTGTTAAATGCTTAAATTTGACTAAGGAATATATGATAAATAATTCTTTAAATATTTACTTTTAAAATGTCATTATAGTCATGTTATAATTTTTAATTTTTATAAAGTTGTAGTCAATATATAATTTTCCATGACAAAATTTTATTTCTGACTTATATTATGTGCTTTGTACTTCATTAATAATATTTTAATTTCTAAACCTAATTAACAAATATTGCAAGATATACTAAGTTCATTTGATTTGTGAGCACATGACATGAATTTTTAAAATGTAGTTTTCAAAATTACTATTTCCAATTAAGAAAAGTGTATATGTACTTGCGTGCATATTGATATATTGGATGCTAAAGCTTGTCCAACATTTGAAATTACAAATTACAATATAATTGTGAAGCTTACATTTTTTTTTCTCCAAATTTACAGAAGATTGACAAGATACTATAAATTACTATTAGAGCCACTCATATTATATCAGAGAAGTGCTAGATAACATTTACTCCATTGCTTCCTTCACACCATGTGTTTTTATAGATGTGTTCAAACAAGAATCTTCATTCTTCACCAGAATTTCAACGCCTTGGACTTTAGAAAAACTTTCACTGAAGTTTTAGACTAAACCCTATTTTTGCATCAATAATAAAGACCCGTTGAATTAAAGAAATGAATTTACATTAATTGTTCTATCACTTAATCATATACTTAATTATAGATTTGAATATACTTTAAATTGATTTTAAATTGGAATCATAACTCCATACACTTAAATGAGAGTCACAAATTCCTACAATAAATTACATTTACAAAGTCTATAAATTCTATATATGTAAATCAAAGTTAGAGACTAAAATGATACAATGTAAATCAAGAGGGGAAAACAAAGAAAGATAGAGAAAAAGAAAAGAGCCAAAATGTGCATGCTATGAGACAATAAGAAATTCATAATTTTTTTTTATTTTCCAAACCATAATTCTCTATTCATGAAATCATGAGTTCAAAGAAAACTCAATCATTTAACAAAATTTGTTATTATCATTGGAATAAACCAAAGCAATCGTGAACATGAAAAGATTGTCGCATTATCATGCACATTTGTTTGCCCTAAATTAATTTATAATAGAATTATTTTCATCCAATTTCATGAATATAATAATATATCTTCATTTGTTTAATTCTACACGTCTTTATTTATTAAGAAAACATCATTATTATGTAAGTAATGTTTATGACCATCAGTTAGTAATAATAGGTGGAATTTGAAAAAGCTTCTGAACACGTGCAGGAGCACGTGTGAAGAGACTAGCATTATTATAGAACCCAGAAACAATGTCGTTAAATAGATGTTAGAAAAAGGTACATCAATTAATGTATATATATATATATATATATATAGGTGCAGTGCTATGTTCATAAATATGAGAAAAATCACAATATCGGTTCTTATTAAGCAATTCAACATCACAAATAACGTTGGTTTGAGTTAAGTAGACGATGTACTTTGTAATTATTTAATTTATAACAAATATATTTAAAACATCTTTAAAATTTATGACTCATCAACTGTCAAATTTATTTTATTAATTATATATTAAATTTTTATTTGATTATATTTCAAAGAACTTTTTATGATATATAGACAAATAAATTTTTTCACTAATTTAACAATTGAATTATTGTAAATTGTTTACATTCAACTAATTTACTAATATCATAATATTACAATTAATTTTCTATTTTCCAAGACTACGAAAATGTAAAATTCTCTAATGATCATTAATCTCTTCCATTTTATTAAGACAATGGGAATAGTTAAAATAATTCAAAATAAATTTGACCATTTATATGAAGAGTCGTATATTAGACATTAATTTTTAAGTAGGAACTGATATAGATATCTGATATTGTATGTCAGTTCCAATATAAATAACTGATGTTTAAAGTCTCCTGGCATGATGAAAGGGCAATTCATCCCCTCTCATTACCCAGCATACCTTGGCTTCCTTTTGGAAGAGGAATTTGAATGTGGAGCACAACAATTCCATGCTACAACTTAAACATTCACTCTTAAACCTATTTACAGAAATTGATTAAGTTATGGAATGGAATTCCTATGCCCTAATTATAAAATTCCTCTTTCCAAGTAAGCAATATATAGACAGGAGCTTACTCATTCTGCTCAAGCTTGTCCTAAATATTTATAGTTTATTTTTCCCTTCCTGTTTCTCCTTTTTTGATTAGTTTGTGTATAAATTATTAACTTTTGTTTCCTTTTTTCCTTTAAATAGGGCATATGCATTAATCTTTGAACAAGATGATGATGGGTGCACTTTATATGTCTTTGTTGACTTGTAAACAACCTTTAATGTATGTTTTATTTTGTTCTTACAAGCAATCCTAGAAACTTTAACAATTTAATATTGATTTATTGCTACAAAATTTAGAAATGATGTCAAAAAATTTTATTAACTTATGAATTAAATTCTTATTTAATTATATTTCAAAAAACTTTATGATAATATAATTCATGACTTATTTGATTAACTTTTTTTTTCCATTTTCCAAAAATATGAAAATGTAAAATTTTCTAATGATTATTAGTTTCTTCCATTTTACCAAGATAATGGGAATAGTCAAAATAATTCAAAATAAATTTGATGCATTTACATTTTGTTAAACAAAAAGGTAGATTAGGCATTGATTTTTAACTAGAAAATGATGTAGATATATAATGCTACATGCCAGTTCCAACATAAATAAAAGACGTCTAAAGTCTAATGACATTATAAAAGCCCAAATGCATTCCCTCTCATTATCTAGCATATTGCAGCTTACTTTTGGGAATAGTAGTTTGAAAGTATAGCACAAGAATTTTATTTCACAACTTAAACAACTATTTGGAGTAATTGTTTAAGTTGTCGAATGGAATTCTTGTGCCCTACTTATAAAAATCCTCTTCTCAAGTAAGCGGTATGTTGACAGGGGCTTACTCATTTTACTCAAGCTTGCTCTAAAGGCTTATAGTTTAGTTTTTTCCTTTTGTTTCTCTTTTTTTTTATTAGTTTCTATATAAATTATTAACACTTGTTTCCTTTTTCCCTTTAAACAGGCCATATGCATTGATCTTTTAAACAATCCCAGAAGCTTGTTTCAAAAAATAATGTTTTTGTCTAAATTTTCTTTCTAATTTTTCTGTTAAAATGTAATCTAGAGCACTTATAAACTGTCTTTGACGTATGTGTTGTGTTTTGTTATCATAAGCAATCCCAAAAGCTTAATGCAAAAATAATGCTTTTGTCTTAATTTTCTTTCCAATTTTTCTATAACAATGTAATATGGAACACCTATTTGTAATTTAAAAAAAAGAATAGAAACAATATCAATTTTTTTTTTTGTAAAAAAGCCGACATCTTTAACACAATTTGTAGATTTTTTTGCAAAATTAAATATTATCTAATGAGTAAATTAATTCAATTATTGAAATATTATTAAATGGATGAAATAATTCAATTATTTAATTGGAAAATTTTTCAAAAAATAGTTAGCCTTGGGCAAATTATGTGTGAAAATATATTAATATTATTATCCAAAAAATGTCATGACGTTAGTTCTATTAAACACCGACATCTAAAGTTATAAACAACATCAGTTATAATACAAAATTGACATATAATCATAATAAAAAAACAAATAAAAAATTCAATGTGGGAATATAAATGAAGTAGTAGTGGTGTTTTTGTAAATATGATGAAAATTAATATTTCAGTTTGACTAAAAATGGACGTCCTAAGTTTCTACATTGGTTTGTTATTTAAATCAACATATATGCATGTGAATAGATATCAGTTCCATCTTAATAACTGATGTTCACAGTGAAATCTGATCAACTAGTAAAAGAAAGTTTAGAAACCCCAAAACTACAATCCAGTTGCATGAATGAGCAAGAGAGAGAGAGTAGGTGAGAGGAAGAATAGGGAGAGGACATCAAAAGTTTTTTAATGTGCTTCAGCTAAAATCAATTATTGATTTCTACATCTATGATAGTTTTATTTCTTGATGATTTTGTTGAGTATAATATTTTTATAGAGCAATCATCTAAGTTGGTTCTCTCTGTCTAAAATTGGCCTATCCTTTTCTGTACAACAATCTTAACCTCTATTTATAGTTGTTAGGGGTGTACATTCTTAATGTATTCCAGAAAAGGAAAATAATTAACTAACTACAAGTTGATTTTTGCAAGTTAGTGTCTGCAAGTTAGTCATGCAAGTTGGTCTCTCATCGAGTTTAACCACAGTGAGCTTTTTGAAAGATGGCTGAGGTGGCTTGTTTCATTTTGCAAGCTAGAGCTCAATGTTAATCGACCTGAGGTCAGTGGGAGCATTGTTGCCTAACGACTTAAGCTCATATTTTGGCAACCTGATGCCTTAGTTTAGTGACTTTGAGCTAGGCTTTTATCAGTTGGACTTGTCTATTGGGCTTTTGCCAGTCTATTTGCATGGTTTCAAAAATACTTATAACATTAGCCCCGTAGCTCTCAATACGTTCTGTAGACTGGGAGCTATAATTTGTTGGTAAAAGCTTGCAATTGTAGTCTACAATGTCATCATTTAGACTTCTATCTTATTTCTTTGTCAGGCCATTCATTTAATGCATTTTTTCATAGCCGTTAGCGTATCAGCCTTGCTATTTGCCAGACCCTTAGATCAGGGGTAGTTGATCTATCTTTGAATCTATCAATGAAGTTAGGTGAGCCATTTAAGGTGTGAAAAACCTTTTTCTGCTTCTCAGATTGACCAGATGGGTGCATTGATTGAGACCCCCATGTCTTTGATCATTTGGATCTTGGATGGGGTACAATGAGGTGTATATGACCTACTGCATAGAAAAGTCTCATAGACAATTCCTCTCTAAGGATTCTGGGAAGTTTTGTACAAATTTTATCTCCTCATGGTGATGCTAATGAATTCAGTTCTTTCATCTTTATTCCTTTGCCTCCTTGGGAGAAGAATAGGGTAAAGTCTGAGAGCAACTTGGCTAACGACTAAATGATGGATGGCTTACCTGTTAAATATGTTGGTCCTTCAGCTTACCAAGGGTACAACTAGCTGTAGGCTGATTTTGATCTGTATTTTTGAACCTCCATATGTACATTCACCTCGTTAAATGAGGTTTTTGATGAATTCTTCATAAATTTCTTACTTTTCCACGTATGCCAAGCTAGAAATTTAGTAGGTTGCAGATGATAATATGTTGACATGAATGAGTTCCTACAAATAACAATTTAATGACCATTAGTTTAAATGAATGTCCAGTAGGTTAATTGACCTTAGCTAGCAAGTCATGACTTTGTCATTGTAGAGATGAGTGCCTAGGTAGGTCGTATGAGAGCTATGCCTTAGCTAGCATGAGTTGAGTGCTCAGAGTGCCCAGGTAGGCCAAATAAGACCTGTGCCTTAGCTAGCATGAGTAAAGCGCTCAGATAGGTCATATGAGAGTTGTGCCTTAATTAGCATAAGTTGAGTGCTTAGATAGGTAGCATGAGAGCTACGCCTTAATTAGCATAAGTCAAGTGCTTAGATAGGTCGCATGAATGCGGTGTTGAGTAGTAGATCACATGAGAGTTATACCTTAACACAAGCTGAGTGCTCGAATAAGTCCTATGAGAGCTGCACCTTAACATAAGCCGAGTGCTTGGATAGGTCACATGAGAGTTGTGTCTCAGGTAGCATGCCATGACAATGTATATTCATCAAGCAAGACAATGTATATTCATTAGTTTGACCATGACAATGTATATTCGTCAGAGGGACCATGACAATGTATATTCGTCAATCAAGACTATGTATATTCATTAGAAGGATCATGACAATGTATATTCGTTAATCAAGATAATGTATATTTGTCAAGCAAGACAATGTATATTCATCAGGTCATCTTTGACAATGTATATTCATCAAGCAAGACAAGGTATATTCATCAAGCTAAATGTTTGGCAGGTCATGCCATAACAATCATGTTGGTTAGTAGGTTATGTCACAGTAGTTGTGTTGCTTAGTGGACACGAGTCTTAGCCCTGGCTCCTTTAATCAAAATTAGAGGGTCGAGCTGAAATTTATTAAAAATATAGGTGTAGATGTTTTGCATTCCAAGCTTGTGGACCTTCAGTTCCATTTGTTAAGCGATAAACTTCATTCCCAAGTCTTCCTTAGTGATGTGTGGGCTTTCCCAATTCAGACTGTGTCCTACCGCTGGCCCTGTGAGCTCCAAAAAGAATATAATGTAGTGTGAGGTCATTGATTTATAGTCTCGAACTCAGACCTTCCTATATGTTACTTTGCTAAAAATTTATTTAAAGATTAGTAAATTTAGATATAAGAATATAAAGAAAAACTTGGGTATTTTCACCAAGTTTTAAACAATATTATAGAATTAGAAGGACGAGTCTATCCTAGCTTTCTTTGCAGCCTGATTATCATCATTCCAACTCTCTTTGCCATTGCTTCTCTTTTTACTCTGGTTGGAGCTATTTTCTTCGTCCTTCTGATCGAACTTCTTTAGGCCAAAGGTTTTGCCCCACCTGATTTCTTTGGCAACTCGATCATAAAATTCACCCAAGTTTTTCACTGGAGACTTGTATATATTTTTGTATAGCTTGCCATCCTTACAGATTCCTATTGAGATCACTGTCAATATGTTCTCATTTGAGGGATTCTTCATGTTATTGACTTCATATCTGAACCAGGTGATGTAGTCTTTCAATGATTCATTTTTTGACTAAAAGACTATTGTGAGGTGACAGGATGGTGTGAGCTACCTTTTCAATACCTTATACTAGTTAATAAATCTCCTCTGGCACTTTTCCCAACTATTAATGCTATGAGCTAGGAGTTTCTTGAACCATATTTGAGGTATGTCTCCAAGTGTAGCTGGGAAAACAGGACACTTAACAAGAGGGTTGGTTATCTGAAGATTCATTTCAACATTGAATACGTCTAAGTGGTCATATGGATCACTATACCTATTGTACTACAGGATTGTAGGGATTTTAAACTCACAAGGGAGAGGCTCCATCTCAATTTCTTCAGTGAATGGTGTCCTCTCTTTACTCTGATCTCGATGGTTTTGAGCTGAAGGGCATTCTTCTAATTACTTTACCCTCTAAAGCAGCTCCTCTATCATCAGATTTTATGCTCGAAATCAGTAGTTGGAAAATCACTGGCTCCTTTTACCTTCATGATCATGGGAATGGCGATCTGAGGCCCTATGCCTTTGATTAGTTTTGTTTGGGTTTTCAGCTCGACATGAGCTCCCACATTGTTGATTATCATCATGCTCATGAGCTTAGTGGACCTCCGATCTTGTTTGTGAGTTGGAGGGTCGAGCTGAATTAGTGGGCTGAGTGACCTTAACTTGCTTTTGTGTGCCCACGGCCTATGCTTGTGTTAGCATCCTAACTGCCTCAACCAGGTTTTGCATTGTGTTCTCTAATGCTTCTTGATGTTGGTGTTGCATTTGCACTCTATCAATCCCAGGAATAACAACACCAGGCTGGCGGTGGTCCATGAGGGGCAAGTTAGTGACAATACCTGTTATAGGGTCAGTGAAGGTGCCTGCTGCAGAAAGAATTGGTTCCCTCTGCTATTCTACATGACCTTCCAACTAGTCAACTAGAGTGTTTGAACTCCTAGGGGTTCTTCCTCTAGCCATCATAGTTAAATGGAAAATCAACTAGGATGCAAATTGGGCCTTTCCTCTAGCACCAAAATATTGACAGTGAAATCTGATCAACTTGTAAAAGAAAGTTCAAAAACTTTAAAACTACAATCTGGTTGCATAAATGAGCAAGAGAGAGAGAAAGTAGGTGAGAGGAAGAACAGGGAAAGGACACTAGAAGTTTTTTAACATGGTTTGGCTAAAATAAATTATTGATTCCTACATCCATGAAAGTTTTATTTCTCAATGATTTTGCTGAGTATAATATATTTACAGAGTAATCATTGATGTGTAAAATTTCACAAATGCACGACGTAACTGTAGCTAGTACTGGCAAATACGGGTCGATCCCACAGGGAAGCTATTTCAATTATTAGAATCTTTACAACTCAACTATCCAAATTTATTAAGGAAAGAACAAGTAATACAGAATAGAAAAGAAATAAAGTAGAATACAAGAAGAAATTTAAAGAAATAAAAAAGTAATTAAAAGAAGATATCAAATGTAAAAACATAGGATTAAGACTTACCTCACCTATGATTCTTGGCAAATATTATAAGATTT